>VXAY01005392.1:18552-65853 GCA_013399855.1 Oxyruncus cristatus | reverse complement strand
GGGGGGGGAGAAGGTGGGAAAGAGGTGGAAGAGGAGTTACTTAAAGTCGGTGGGAGGGGAAACACCCACTACTGACCTTGTTCAAACTAAATCCAAATGTTATTCTGATAAAACCTGTGTCATCAGAATAACAGAAGGTTTGTCACCGGATCTCCTGTCTGCTCCTGTACACTGAAACCATGTATTTCTCTCCCAGCACAGAAAATCACAGAATATTATGTTTTTTTCAAAATCAAACAGTGACTTAAATTCTCAAAAAAACACACATTTTGGTGAGATGGATTATAAAATTATTTTTACTCAGTGTGAGAAAGCATGACTTTATAAGCCAACTTTCAAATTGTAATATTTTTAGCCTAGAATGACTGAAAAAATGTGTGCTTGTTCCTAGAAAAGTGGCTTTTCTCATTTCACTAAAATGGGCATTTCTTAGGCTTTTCAGCTTAATAGTAGATTCGTTCCAGACATAGTTGCAGAAGTTGTTTAAAATGGCTGTAAAGCCATTTAAAAGCATATAAAAACTTACATGAGAAAACTCTTCATTAATAACCATATACAAGATTTATATGGAAGTATAACCATTATTTAATATTCTTCAGAAGAAATAAGTTTATCTATTAAGGAAAAAAAGATAATTACAAAGATTTTGAATTTACTCTATCTCCAGTATGTAAAACTATTAGAGATAATTTTACTGTCTGTTTTACTTGAGCTGTGGCAAGAGTTTTTCTTGTTATTTTGCTTTGTTTTTTGGAACAAATTTGTCATTTCGTAATGCAACACATATTTCTCTAAATTGTTATTTCAGTGCAATAAGTACTTTTGTTCAAAGGAATTAGAAAAAAAAAGAAAACCTTTATCATTGAATGCTCATGTTAAACTGTGCTCTGCTTCTGTTTAAAATTCTGTTTTCTTCTAACTTCCTGGACAGATTCTAGAATTCTATTGTTCTCTGTGCACTTTTACAGTACATAATATTTTATTTACTTTTTACAAAGAACCAATGTCTTTTACTGATTTTATTTTATGATTATAAAGATTTTACCATTGCAGTTTCACTCTTTAAAACATCACTCTCGTTTATTATAATTAAAACATAAATATTTGACACATTCAAGCCATTTACAAAATTTATATGTACACATACAGAACACATGTTATTAGAAAGAAATTGTACTGCATCTACCTTAATATTCTGTTAATGCGGATTTTATGCTAACATTGGTCCCACTTGATACATTAGAATAAATATATATTTGTAATTGTATGTTGCATTATTTATAAATTTGTCTTTTGTCCAATAAATAACAATTTATACATTCAGATGCTTGATAAGACACAATATGCGATATAAGCCCAGAGAAATCTGAGAAAAAAATTCAAAACACAGTTGATTTCCTGACCTAAAAATTGGTTGTCTATTTTTACATGGGAAAAGAAAGATGTTCTGTTTGTTTTCTTGCAGTTTGATGAAGGAAGCATGGTTCTGCTTACTCTTCAACCTGTGACCACAGGCTCCCGTGTCCATAACAAAGCAGAACACCTTGAAGGATTAGAAAGCCTGAGCTTGATGCTGCATGAATTCCGTACAAATCCTCTGTTTGCCAAATGGGAGGACTTGGGGCATCAAAGGTAACCCCTTAGGTAAGACAGAGGCAGATGCAAAAAAAAAAAATCACTTCTGCAGCTGTTAAAATCCAAGTATGGATCTGCAAGGCAGCTTCATGAGTCTTAAAAATCTTCCTTGTACACAACCAAAGAACAAGTTCTCAGCAGTGGTGTCTTGAAATACGATTGTTACAAAGTGAGTTTGTAATCATTTATTACTTCGAGAAAAATCTTAGCCAACTAAATTTTCTGATAAACCATAATATAATTTCACAGTCCTTAGTCCTTCCATTTCAAATTATTTTTTCATTATTCATGTTATCATCTCTTGTGATGTCATTTGGAGGAAAAAACTGAGGTTGTGCCTCATTTTGCTGCAGATTAACTGGAAAATGAACACAGGATTCATCTAACTTTCCATAATCACCTAAAAGTTTAATTTACATAGTCTATTTAGCTTTCTCTGGAATCATGGACAGATAGGCCTGAAAGGTGGAACTGTAGGTAGATGGGCTGACTTCTGTGGAAGGGCCTCCATCTCTTTCTTGACCAGGAAGAGTTTATGCCTAACTTAACTTATTTTCAGCTAAGGTCATCTCTGATACATGTCATCTGTAGGAAAACAGAATTTGTAACTGTAGGATCAGCAACATAAATAACATATTACATCTTCTTGTCCGTGTAAGCAATTAACACCACATCCCATCCAGAATTAAGGATGATTTAATATTTTTAGGAAGACATTCATGCAGCATAGTGTTCAGTTTGGAAAAGAGAAATACTTAAGTCTATCCTGAGTGTTATTATTGTTATTGCTACTAATAAAATACTGTAACAAATATATACAGAGACAATTAGAACTGTCCATTAAAATAATCTGACAGAGAGGATATACAGGAAAATAAGATGTTTTATAAAAATATTAGGATTCTGATTACATCTGAAGCTGAAAATCTTACCCCTAGAGAGTAAATGTCCCACTTGCAAGGGTAAGTTTGTCACCACATTCCATCTAACCGGTCTTATTATCATCTTGTTTGGATAATACATTACAGCCATTTCTTGTTTGTTGCATAGGAATGCAATATAGAAAAGCAAGGAATTCAATTCCAATTTTTTTAGTATTTGCTCTGTAACCTTGAATTTGAGTATTTTTAATAAAATTTCTCTATATATATGAAGATTATTCAATTATACATCTGAATTACTAATGAATTTTGAAGCACCATTGCATAATGCACATAAAACATAGGGAATCTTAGCTGAAAGAATGTATAAACATGCACTTTTTTTTATATTATTATTATTATTGATACTCTCCAGTTGGCAAATTCTCTGTTAGGGCTGAAGTCTAGAACATAACATTTAACAGCTGTTTAAGAATCAGTTATCTGCTTGGCACCGGGGGCTACTTTCCTTTTCAGAAGCACTTTGAGAGCTTTATAACTCCCTTCTGTCAATTCCTGAAACAATATGCTTGCTGACACAGACCACTTTTTCATGTACTTAAGTACATTGCAGATTTTCAGGGCATTCACGTCAAGTCTCAAATCTTCAACTTTATGACCCATCCCCTGTGAGCTCTTTTCCCTTTCCTGTTATATGCTATTTCTGCTGTGTTTGGTTTATTTCCAACAGTATGTATTCAGAGATTGGCAAGTCTTGTAAAATATGCCTCATGGATGCCAATTTTAACAGAATAGTAATAGCAGGTTGTCGTTAAAGAATGACCTTGGATTCTAAGTAGTCCATACACTGTCTGAGGGATCATCCCTGCTGGAGGGTAGAAATGACATTCAGGAGGATGCTTGGGCACCTTTCTTCATCACAGCTGTGAACTGTCTTTTTAACTAGTCACTAGGTGATAGAAACAACTTCAGCCCTAAAAAAATAAATATTAAATTCAGTGCAAGTAGATCTGGAAATTAATTTGGCCCAAAGTATTCTTTGAAGACAACGTTTTACCTCTCTTCTTTAGGTGGTGTCTGTTATGATGGAGTTTGTGGCTGATTGCCACAAATCAGGCAAGAATGCAACAGGCATCTGCAGACTGACTGTTACATTCACAGGCATAGTCACAGACCTAGGAATGACCTGGGAAGGTCTCAGGTTAGGCCTTCTCTGACAACTGTGGCTCTAGGGAGCAAAAGGAGAAAAATGATTTGAGATTCTGAATTCAGGGTAAAGAGGAACAGGGATCTGAATAGAAACTAAAGGGGTTTCAACCTAAGAGTGGGAGAACACTGTCTTCAATGGCTTCCAGACCAAGGGTTATTTACAAAGCTGAATAAAAAAAAGGAAGGTATTGCAATGCCACAGCACTGACTTGGTAATGTGATGCACCTATGAGATAAAGACCTAAAGAAATGATATTGTGTGACATCACTGTTACTGTCCTGATTTTCTAGGAATTTAAACAGGGCACAATCTGCCCAGAGCTGGTATTATTTGCTAAGCCAGCTAATGTGGTGTGAAAAAGAAAAGACATATTTGCAATCAGAATGCACTCCAGAAGAAGGGCATGGCCAGACTTGGTGGTGAGGGCTGAAGACAAAACACGGCCATGCATATGAGGGGGTGGCCCCAACAGCCAAGCCCTGGGGATGCTGGGATTGAGGTCACAGTCTGGGCCGGACATGCTTTACACAAACAATCCCAAACAAAGGGTCAGTCATTTGCCAGTAGAAAATTATGTCTTGAAAATTAACCACTCAACCCTGGATGTCTCATTCTTAGAGTGAGCTACAAAAGCCTTGGGAAGGTGAGCCTAAGAACTCAAACCCGTCACTCCTGTGGATGCCAAATCATGGACTTGACAGAGTTATGGTTTTTTGACATACCATAACCTTCTTCTCAAACTTTCCCATCCTACCTTATAATTCTCTGCATCCTGCTCTTTGCTGTATGTTATAAAAAATCCTGCTCCCTTTGTCATAGAAAAAAACTATCACATCTCTCCACCTATTTAATTCCTCCTCACTTTAAGTGTGCAATCTACGTTTTTATCTCAATAATCTAACTGATAAACTTCCTAAAAATATCAAAAGCTGGCATTTAGGTCTTAAGTTTGTTGCTTTTCTTTCAGATTTGAAGGAACACTTGCTATGTGAGAAAACTTACCTGTTACTCAATTATGTATTTCCTTTACCTGCAAATCTTGCTTATGGTTATGGAAAGACTCAGTTTTAGGTTTACATTAACATTTGAACCAAATGTTCTCTTAATAACTGCATATCAGCAGGGATAGTGGAAAACCTTGGATGAAACTCCTGGGAACTAAAAAAGGGAGGGAGCATCCAGGCTGGCTGCCAAGATTGCTTGAACTGCATCTTAGAAAAATTTCTTTTTTTACTGTCTTGTCCTAAAATAAGTCTACGTGCTAAGGCATTTCTGGATCCTGTTCTTAACTTTATTTGAATCATGTAGCTTGTCTTTGATGGAGCTTTTAACCAAAAGATTATCTGCATAGATTACGTTACTCTCTTCTCTTCCAGTCCGTAGTATACCCATGAAGTCATTAATTACTTCTGAGACATATGTAAAGTTAAGACTTATCCCTGTTAAACCTAGAGAGATTTTTCATAGATAAAAAGGCCATAGAGTTGAATGCACAGTTGTGGGCAAAATTATAGTGCTTCCATGAGAAAACAACTACTGTACAAACAACATCACTGCTGTCAACAGCAAGTCCATCTTACTGGGAGCATCAACAGATTTTGTGCTACATCTCTGACTGTTAACGCTTATCACACACTAAAACATATACTATTTGACTTTCACATGTGTTTGACACTACTTTTATAAAATAGCCTCTGATGACTATCTGAAAATTAAAGGGTCATCTAAGCACAATTCAGTAAATAGAAAAAATTATCTAAGGAATAATTCAATAATTACAAAGTTTGAACTTATTCAGTGAGGAAGAAAGACTATTTGTTGGTTTCCTTCTTTTGTCCTAGTTAAGTTCTCTCTCAGTGTTGGTTCAGGTGAGTTTTCATGTATGTATATTCTTAGTTAAAAAATAAGTAAAAAAGATGGACAGTAAGTAGTCATTTACTTTTGAATCTAAATTGAATCAGACTGTAAATTTTATTTTGAAGCTCAATGCATTCATGTTTCCAAGCAGAGCTGATAACACTGAATGATATTGTGTCATGACTCCAAAAGAAATTGAGAGTGCACAGGCCCTCTCTAGATCATTGTTGTAAGCACAGCTGAGCTACAGTAGAAAATACTATTTTAAACAATAAGACTTACATTTAATGAACTCCTAGATGGTTTGATCAAAGCGTTGCTCCAAAGCAAAGTGAAATGAAAGGAAGTATGAAAGAATGACTCACAGACAATAGAAAGTGAGTGAAAGCAAAGAAAATACCCTCTGGGTTTCTGAACACTGTAGTGGCTGAACAGAGGAATCTGCCTGAGCAAATGCATATTGTGTTCTGCAGTGAGAATGCATGCTGTAGTAAAACCAGGGCTCAGGCAAGCCTCTGTATTGAGATGTGATGCCTTAGGCAAGCTCCAAGCAATGATTCTATCCTCATATGATTATTCAGGTACAAAAAAAGTTCTAAGCAGGGCACAAACAGTCAGAAATATGATTAGAGAAGGAAATAAATTTGTGTGCAGCAATTTCCAGGAGTGCAAAAGGGTGCCAAAAGACAATATTCAAATGGAGAGGGGGGGGATGAGAAAAATACACTATTCTGTTCCTTTTTAAGTCAATAATTAATACTGGGGAAAAGCAGTTAATTAAAAGAAAGCATTAAGATTCTCTATTTGTCCTAATGCAGATAACCACTAATCTTTTCCGCAGAATGTTCTTCTAGAATGAAGTAAAACACTGACTACAGAACTGGACTGTTTGGTGGATGAGGAGTTGTTGGACAGTCACATCCAGAGGGTAGTTGTCAACAGCTCAGTGTGCAGGTGGACATCAGTGACAAGTGAGTTCCTCCAGGGGTCCATTTTGGGATCAGTACTTGTCAGTGTCTTCATCAGTGACAGCTACAAAGGGATTGAGTGCACCCTCAGCAAGGGTGCAAACACCAAGCTGAGCGATGCAACTGACACATGAGAAGGACAGGACGTCATCCAGAGTGACCTGGACAAGCTCAAGGAGTGGGTCCAGGGGAAACTCATGAAGTTCAACAAGGCCAAGCACAAAGCCCTTCATCTGGGTCAGGACAACCCCTGGTATCAATACAGGCTGGAAAATTAGGATTGAGAGTGGCCGTGCTGAGAAGGACTCAGGGGTGCTGGAGAATGAGAGGCTGGACATGACCTGGCAATGTAAGCCTGCAGCCTGGAAAGTCAAATGTGTCCTGAGCTGCATCCATAGCAGTGTGGGCAGCAGGTTGAGGGTGATGATTCTGCCTCTACTCGACTCTGGTGAGACCCCAGGTGCAGTGCTGCATCCAGCCCTGGGATCCTGAGCACAGGAAAAACAGGGACCTGTTGAAGTATGTGCAGAGGGAGCCCCTGAAGAAAATCAGGGGACTGGAGCACATCTTTTATGAGGAGAAGGTGATGACTAATAGCTCTTCTATACTGACCAAAAACTATTAGTGGATACCAAAAAACTGAGGGTTCTCCATCATACACAGCATTGCTGAGATCTCTCTTTATTTTCTAGCCAAACTTAAAGCACTAAAACTTGGTTATAAATAGGTTCTAAAAGCATTCATTGGTACTAAATAGGCTACTTTAGTTTTTTAGTGTTTTTTAAACATCATTTTTTAAGAAGAATTTTAAAATTTGAAAAATCTCTTTTCTTATGTTCTGTCTCTAAAATATCTTTTGTTTTACTGCCTTNTTTAGTGTTTTTTACACATCATTTTTTAAGAAGAATTTTAAAATTTGAAAAATCTCTTATGTTCTGTCTCTAAAATATCTTTTGTTTTACTGCCTTTGATGATATAACTCCTTAAGAAATATAAATTAAGAAAATCTCCAGTGTGTGTTATTTTGATAGTGAGTTTGTGATATCGATATAATAATACTCAGATTTGGTATCTAAATATTTTGACATTTTGATAAGTAAGGCATCAAGCATATAATCCTATATTATAATTATATTATNATTATAGTATAGTATAGTATAGTATAATACTTATTAGTAGTACTATTGGTACTATTATGATTAGTAGTAAATAATACTATTATTAAATAGTAATAAATATTACTATTAGTAATAATTAGTATTGTTAATATCATATTAATATATACTGTATTAGTTCAATTTATATAAGGCTTATTTCGATGCTTGTAAATGCCAGATAATAACTTATCTGACTACATGAGAACTAAGCAAATGTTTTTAATAATGTGAGAAACTTAAAAAAATTAATAACTGAAAAAAAAGTTAATAACATACTCCTGAAAACTTTCTTAGCCCTTAGTTTGTTTCTTTCAATTTTAGCACTTTTGAGGATTTATAAAAGATTGGTGTTCTCAATAAATAGAAAAATGACAAGCCAACACCACCTTGCAGGCACATTTAAGCTTTAGAAAAGTGGGTTTCTTTCTCCTTGCAAAAGGAAGCAAAAGAATACAAACTGGTTTTAGAGTGTATTTTTATGACTCTGATAAAACATGTCTGCATTTTTTCTTATTTCTGAGCATAATACCTTCAGTTTTTAAGCCACAATTCCTTCTCAAAATAGATATTTTCGAAGATGTTACTTGAGCTGTAGTACACTCTTTAACAAAAGATATTTTATTAGAGTGCAAAGTTTTGATAAAAGAATTGCATTGCATATTATTTTTTCAGTAAATACTCTTCAGATTTATAGTCTGACATTTGCAGGGTTTACTTTGAAAATCATCCATTCAATATTTTTTTCAAAGTCATAATACAATAGCTAACACTTGGGCACCTCCTTCAAAATAAAATATAAAGAATAATAATATACAATTTAAATGCAAGCATTTGATGAGTTTCAGATTCTTTGTAAATCTGCTGTCTTTTTAGTCATCAAAAGGTAGGTCTCAGAATTCTCAGTATGAATATTCTGTATATACAACTCAAAAAAAAAAAGAAAATTATATACTCTCATTTTAAGCACAACAAAAATAATTCCAAATGTCACCCGGATTCATAAACAAGAGGTGCAGAAACAGAGACAGCAAGGAGGTTTTTCATGACTTTATTGATTCAGATGGGTACTTTTGCTTTTTTTCTGGTGCCAGATAAGTCTTCCATTTGACTTTGTTTAAAATACATACCTCATCCTCTCACCTCGGGGGACATGATGCTCTGAAACCCCATTCTCTTTTGTGTCTTTAGCTGTTGGAACTGACATTCCCTCACCGTCATAGTCTAAAGGGGCAGAATAAAATCAGGAAGGCCTTTCACCTTCTGGCCACTGTGGAAGAGTCTAGTTGCAGCACCATAACATTGTAAGAATACATATTCGGATAAATGATTGAAACACTGGCTTCTGTTCCTAATCTCACAGTGACTGTGACCTGTAAAGAATGTTGTATGTTTCATTTTCTGTAAGAAGTCAAAATGATTTTTTCCATGTGAAGATGAATGAGTTGCTCATGTGGAAGAAGTGATTCACAGACCACAAGGAAAAGACAAATCTTATTTATAGTCCCTAACTCCAAAGACTTCTTGGATCTTCACTAGAAACGCCTCAGACACAGTAAAGGATTGGCTACCAAGGTACAGGGGAGACAAAACAGCACAGTAGGCTGGAATTAGTTTCGTAGGAATTAGATTAGATGACTTCAAGAGCTGTCATATATCATTAAATCAGTCCTGTGACAAAAGCAGTATTCTGTCAGCTTCCAAATTATCATTCATTGTCTGTCGGATTGAGCAGGCTTGAGTGTCTTCTTCATTAGACCCTATATGAGGTATGGCTCCTGCAGTCTTTTCATTTCAACTGGTACTCTTGTTATACTGCTACACTTGTGCCAATCACATTCTTCTGTTTTCTCTCCATGGGTTTCCTGGCTGCTCAGTTGCTCTTGCTTGCCTCTTTATTTGTTTGTAGTGTTTGCTTACAATACCTTCATATCTAAACCCAAAGATCAGTGCTAATACCTAACCAGCACTACTGGCAAGTGAGTTTTCTTCCTCCAGCTCTGCATCCCCTGACTAGTGCTGACACAAAGGTTTGTACAGCCAGCAGTCAAAATCTGTACAAACACCTGACATTAAAATCTGTGACCTGGGTTTTTAAAGGCAGTGAGCTCCTGAATATGCGGTTAGATATATAGGCATATTTTGAAAATGTTGTTAGGTTCTTATTTTCATCTCTCTGAAATTAATAATGTTTCACAATCCAGCCCTTAGTCTCTTAATATTCAAAAATTTAAGACTTAACTTTTGCTTCTTCTGTTCATCATGCCTAGAGCCGAGCAGACAAAATTTATGTGTGGAGTGTTCTCCAATACCCATTGTTGTTCTGTAGATAAAATTAATCCTCAGAGAGTTTTTGGGGGTTTTATTTCATTTTATTTTATTTTCCAGAGATTTTCAACCACACTACATTATAGCTACTGTAGTTTTGTTAAACTTGGTTTAAATCAACAGTTCACAGCACATTACATTGCATTGGAGCCTGTCAAATGTTGGAGTCCATCACAATAAATCTCATGTCACGTTACACTGAACTGTTTCACCTAGGGACTAAAGTGTAATGTGAATGTCAAATTGCCATCCATGGTTACACTTCCTAAGGGAAGTAGTGGAAGCCCCATTGTTCGAATAATTTAAAATAAGACTGAGCAAAGCACTAGAAAATTATACGGTGGGGAACAGTCTCACTTTGGCAGGAAGGAAGAAATAATAAGGTGAGGTTTATTCTGTTTTCAGCTTTTGTTAACTTACAAGACACGACATGGTAAGTTTTGTTTTGTTTATATGCCATGCACTGCTTCATAGACCTGTATTGTCCAGTAGTTTTTGCTTCTTATGTAGTGTCATGTAAAGACATCACTACCAATTACACAGTTTGTTGTTCTAAACAGATCACCTTTAGCTGTTCTGAAAGGGACTATTATCAAATGCTACAACTGAATCTTAGATGTTTTTCTTATTTCTCTTATTGCTGTCTTGTTTTCTTAGCTGTAGAATCAAGCAAATAAAACTTGAAAGGAAGAAGACAGAAAATTATCAGGGATTTTCAAACTTTTCTGGAAATATTTTCTTCTGCAATAATCTTTTGTTGACATTCAAATTAAATGTAAGCATGATAATGTAAATGTAGGTCCAGAAATACTTGAGGTGGAGGACAAAACTGGGGCAAAATCCAATGTATAGTGTTCCTTCAGCTTGATTTACTTGGGTACTCTACTTATCTTACAGAAATGGAGCAGGAAGAGTTATTGTGCTAGTGTTGTAAATTCCTAATAATGCCATCAGAAAGATTTTGTTTTCCTTGGTTCTTGGGACATAAAAATTTAGCTGTGCTTAAGCAACTTAGAAGTTGAACTTCAGTCTTCTTGTACATCTGTGGGAGAAAATCCAACACTGCAATGCCAGGAACTAGAGTGGAACAAAACAAACAATGAGCCTGCACCTATTCTAGTCGAAACGTCAAGCCAGGCAGTACAACATTCATACAGCTAGGATCTTCTATCTCATAAAAAATATACC
Source organism: Oxyruncus cristatus (assembly GCA_013399855.1). Lineage (NCBI taxonomy): Eukaryota > Metazoa > Chordata > Aves > Passeriformes > Cotingidae > Oxyruncus > Oxyruncus cristatus. The sequence goes on along the minus strand of VXAY01005392.1, from coordinate 54,632 downwards.
TTCATCCAAAATGTTGAAGAGAATGATTTGGGGATACCACACTCTAACACCACAAACTCATGCATGTTGTAATGTGGATGCAAACTTTGGCATAGTCCCAGACTAGTATAGCTAAACAATAACAGTGTCAGTCTGCATGGTGATGTTGGGAAAGAAAGAGAATAAAAATGAAATACAGACACACGTCTTTGTTGAAAAATATTTTGGAGACCAAAGAAAACAGAAAAAGCAGGAATCAAATATTTTCCTTTTTCCAATCCATATACTGTCCCAACTCAAACAGAAATACTGTACTATACAACAGGATTTATGCTACAAAAAGACAGGTAAGTCTTTTGTTGCATTCCAGTTTTGAATGACATGCCTGACGATTTCCTCCCACTGCTCCTCAGTAGTAGGAAGTGGGCTGGCTGTGTAGTTTTTGCCAGTCATTACTCATGGCCAGCAACAATTTTTTTAACAGTGTAATTTGGCTGTTTTGATAGAGTGCTGATAGAACTTAAGAGCAATGCATAGAGGTATGACTAAGTTTTATTTGAAATTAATTGACTTAGAAAATATTAAGGAGGGATGTTTGACATAGATAAGAATAAAGACTGGTGCAGGGGGTTGTATAAATATTCCATAGCTATGTATGGATAGATTACAGGTTGAAGCTAGAAATAGGTGCTGCTTTTGCAGGTAGGATTGATCAGAGCTTCCTCCCTCTGTTTCCAATGTAGTGAGTGCATGAAAATCTCATAAAGAAAATTTTCTTTTGTCCTGCTGTGTCAGGAAGATGCTATGTGAACAGAGATAGTTTTACCTGTGAAGTAAGGAACTGTGCTGCAGACACAGGAGTGAAGGAAAGTGTTGAAAGTTTATTGACCTTTGCAATTGCCAGGAACAATATTTTGGGGACAGTTGCAATGAGTAAACCCATATCTCATATTGATTTAACCAAGACTCAGAGATAGAATTCACACTCTAATCCCAGGGGTGTAAAACTACAATCTTCTAATACAAATGCAGCTACATTACGTGAAGAAAATATGAGTTCTTTAACTCCTTTTCTTGTATGGTGTGTCAGAGAATAGAACACAAACTCTTCTTTCGTCCTTTCCATTCACAAGGTGATGATTTTTCCTCATATTGTCAAAAGGTTTATCCTGTGTCTTCATCTATGAGTAGAGGATATTATCCTGATGCTGTTTACTTAATAAATAAGGAATATTTCTCCTCCTGTTAGTAACCAGTTCAGAACCTAATGAAAAGATTAATATGTCTGATTGTATTGTCCAGTTGCACAAGGTTTTCTTCTGATAATAGGTTGAGTACTCAGGAACGTGATGTGGTTAGATTAACACAAGCTTTTGGAACTTTTGGAAGTGTGGAAAAGTGTAGAATGATTTGGCATTATCCAGTTAGCCTCTACAGATGAAGGCTGATTATGATTATTATTTGGGTGCATACATGGCATTCCTAATTACTGAGCATGTCTATATGAGAATATTTAAGGATTGTAGCCAAGGTTGTCATTCAGAGAAAAATAAAGTAGCAAAAAGACCTACAAAATACAACACTGGTTGAGAAAAGGACTTATTGCATTCTTCAGTTTGAATTAAAAGGAAAGAGTTCATAGGGAACAAATTTGCAAAACTATAAACTGCCTGGAGATTCTATGGCAATTGATTAAGCTCTGTAGGGAGTGAATTACATTTTTGACCCATGAAACAGAACTTCTATTGGGTGTGAGTAAACAAGTTTCATGCTGAAAAAAGAGCACTCAAAGGCAACTGGCTTTTTAACTTAGCAACTAAAAGTTAGAGAGTTAAATTTATGTCCGTTATTGCCACATCTTCTTTCAGATTTAGCTTGTACATGTTTCTACAGGGAAGAAAATACATCTGCCGTAAGCAATGAACTGGCATGAAATAAAGCATGTTAGCTGACAATAAGATGCCATGCTCAAAAGCTCAGGTTTGTTTTGCTGTGAAGTCAAAAATCAAAAAAGTAAATTAATAAACTTTGCATGGTAGTTAACTGTTACCAGGAAAGCAAATCCTGGTATTCATTTGCAATGACTAATTCCTCGATTCCTAAACCAATGCTGTTGAACTTATTTGAATTTCACTGGAACTTAATGGAATGCTATCATTTGCTAACATCCATATCTCTGCTCTCACCAAAAGCCTCCCTACATATCAGAGCTAATCTGGTTCATTTCTTTTCTTGATGTCAAGACCCAAATTTGTCAAGTCACTGTAAGCACAGCAATTTTTCTAAAGTTATTTGTAATTCTTGCTATATGTATTGTTCCTCATAACTTGTTTGTTATGAAAGATCCATCATGCCAAATGTTCACAGTGCAGTAATAAGATAAAATTTGTCAAAGATCTTATGCAAATTCTGTTTGAAAGCAACTTGTTTTTTTCTCCCTAGAAAAATGCCAAACCTAGTTTCATGTGCCTGTTCACTTCCTCACACAGTACATTAAATCATCTTTATATTGGCTTTTTGTAGGAAAAAAAAAAAAAGTCATACATTTAGATGTGAAAGGATTCTTAATGACATTCCAGATAGGTGTGAATTTAAGCATATGCCTTACTTTCAACACAGGGCTCATCCTATTAATTTCAACCTATCTGAATGGCTTCTGGAAATGTTAATGTGATGTCAGTTGTAAAGATGTAGCTGTCTTTGTTTCTTATCTTTTGAAAGAATCTAAATTATTTCACCTAAGATACATCAACCTGCTAACAACTTCCAGCTCTTAGTACCAATTATTATGGCTAGTGAATATAATCATGCTTTCCATTCTTTATAGCAGTGAGTTGTAAGAGTCTGTATTATTAGCAATTATCATTAAGTCTGTAATAGGGACTGACGCATCATAAGTTCAACAGAGTTAACAACCACTACCTACAGACAGACAGAAAAGCAATTGAATAAAAACTGTGTGTAGACTTCCCAGTTCAATGCCTGTCCTGCTTCTGAGATCACATTCCCTGACAGATCTTCAAACTGATTTTCCTAGAAATCCATCACACCTTCTTTTTTAACATGGAAGATATCAGGTAGTTCCCCAAATTCCATTTACAGAATGATCAGCCATGGACCACTCTTATGAGCAAAGGTTTACTCTCCAAAGTAAAGGTTAGGAATCTATGCATTGTGGTTTAGCCCCAGCTGGCAGCTCAGCCACTCCATAAGGCCACTGGCTCACTTCCGCTGCCACAGGAGGATGGGGGAGAGGATCATAAGGGTAAAACCAAAAATTCATGGGTTCTGATAAAGACGGTTAAATAGGTAAAATAAAAACTGTGCACACCACTAAAGAAAGATAAGGAATTGATTCACTACTTCCTATGGGCAGGTAGGAATTCATCTATCCCCAGAAAAGCAGGGGTCCATCAGTGACTTGGGAAGACAAATGCCATCACTCTGAACATGACCAGCTTCCTTCTTCTTCCATCAGCTCTATATGCTGAGCATGATGCCATATGGTATGGAATATCCATTGGGTCAGTTGGAGTCAGCTCTCCTGGCTGTGTCCCCTTACAGCTACTTGTGCACCCCCAGCCTCCTCGCTGGTGGGGTGGTGTTGAGCAGAAAAAGCCTCCATGCTGTGTAAGCACTGCTCAGCAGTAATGAAAACATCCCTGTGTTATCAGTACATTTTCAGCACAAATCCAAAGCACTGTCCAATACTGTGAAGAAGATTAACTCTCTCCCCGTCAAAACCAGTAAACTGTGTTACGTCACAGAGAGTAAAGTCATCTACAACCAAGCGGGTGATAGTAACAGTGTTAAAAATTCTTTTTTTGACCCAGTTGGAAGAAAATATTTACTCTACGGTTTTAGCAATTTCCAGATCCAATACCTAAGAGTATTTTCATTGGATTCAGTACATTATAAGGAATAATGAGGAATCTTAATGAGTTCTGAAAATAAATGGAAGATAAAAATTGAAAATTTTGTTATTAGATTGATATGTATATTTTGATGTCAAGTCAGGTCAACAGCCTAAAGAGATATAAACTCTCTCCCCCTCAAAAAAAAAGGTACTGATCACAAAAAAAAAAATTAATTTGGTGGTAACATATGTAAAAGATAAATCCCTGACACTTAAATACGTATTGAAACCATCATAACTATTTTTTATTGACGGGGGAATGTGCAAGAAACTTTTCTGTTTTCCCATCATTCAGCTGAGTTTCATGTTCAACTTCCTCAGAGATTAAAAGACTAGAATGCATTTTATCAGTGTGAAGTCCCTTTATACCATTAAGTACACATTTTTCCTTTGGCTTCCACCATACATCTCGTGACTTACTAGGCATAGTAAAATAAATCAGAGCAAAAGTATGAAGAACCAGTAAGAAGGAGAACAGAATGAACAGAAGGGTCTGTGTGTGATGAGATTTAACTGGATAGCCTTTAAAATAGGTAAATAAGTTTTAAAAAACCTAATTAGGGAAGCTGTGTTTGTTTTCTGCAGTAAATTAGTCTTTGTTGTCCAACATACTTGAAACTGGTCAGGCACTATAGTATTTTCAGTTGTTTTGTACTCCCTTTTAAACTGCTTTTACAAATACCATTGCACAGTATAGCTTCCTGAGGAAATTCCTCAGTTTATGCCTTATTATTCTCTACTTCAAAATATCCAGCTCTTATTGTAACATGGGTACAAAGTTGACATAAGCACAAATTAATGAAGGCCTATATTTTTATTTGCTGTCAAATAAAACATATCCTCTGTTCGTTGTAATGGGATTTTTTTTTCTTTTAAAAAGGCATAGAGTTATAGAATAGAATCATAGCACAGTTTAAGTTTGAAGGGACCATAAAGATCATCTAGCTCCAAACCCACTGCTATGGGCAGGGACACCTTTCACAAGAGCAGGTGTGGTGTTAACAGTATGTGTTTTTTTTCTTTTTAAAAGATATTTTTTTCCTGCCCTGCAATGACGGATCTGTATAACTGTGGAATTTTGAAAGGTGGAACGTCTATCAAGGTTGGACTGAGCATTCTTTTCATTATGTCTATCAGGTGTAATGCCACTGTCACTTTGTATCAATGGGATGTTTTTTCATATGTGGAAGAGAGATTAATACAGTTTCAGCACATGTCTAAAAGTACAGAAAGCCCTCATTAATTTGCAGGAATGCGTTGTCTGTTTTGGAAACAAAGACAGAGAAATAAGACAACACAATGACTTCTATATACTATATCTATAGTGAACTACTATGGATACCAGTGTTATATTGAATATCATGATAAAACCTTAAATCTGAAGATTTATCATGTTGACTCTTGTCCTTTTTAGTTGACAGTGCATTTTAAATTTCATTATGCTTGTGAGATAGAAAAAATCCTAATGTCTTCATTTTAGAAGAGAGACAAAATCAAGTATTTAAATATATTTAGGCAACAGAAGATGTAAAGAGACATACACTGAGATTTTTCAGAAATACTTTAATTCAATATGTTTAACCTTAGCAATAAAAAGGTAAGGGTTGAGTGGCATTCATCTATCTAATTTTAACAGTAAAATGTAGGTGTTTAATTCTGAACTAGTCATTTATACAGTCAAACCAGCAAAATAGGCATCAGCAGATGGTACTTCGTTTGAACTGCTTTCCATCTGTATTTTTGAGAAATTTTCTTTTGGTCATACTTCATTAAAAATGAAAGTAGCCCACAGAACTAGGTCAGATTTAGGGACAGTGGATACCTAAGTATCAGTCTGGATGTTCTTCTAAATAGAATTTTCTCTTTCTTTTCAGACAGTCAGAGAATTCTACAGATAATGATTAATCTCATGTAACTGTTTTAGAAGGAGCTTCTGTCACACTTTGGTCTCTCTGTAGTAAGACTGTAGAATTAGCTTAAGCTAAATAATAATTTTTAAATGGCTAAAATTAAGTTATGTTAGTTCTATCTCAAGCTACTTATATATAACACGTTTTCAGAGCTGGGGCTTAATTAGCTTGATATGGAAACAGCAGAATTCACACTTCTGTGCTGTCGAAAGCTTTGTAGTAAGATGTGTTCCTTTGAAATTCTTTTCTACTACTAATAAATATCACATGGGCTTCACCTTTTCTACCTGACAAAGTCCCACTCTACTGCTTGCTGAAAAATTGCTGAAGAAAACCAGGATTTTTCCAACCAACATGCTTGAAATGAGGTTCTTAAGTTCATGATGAAGTTTTTAAATAAATTGTTCAATTCAAAAAAATAAAATCAAAAGAAGAGAAGCTATCTCTCAGGGATGTCAACAAGAATCTCTGGTCTTTCTTTGAAAATAAAACTACTTGGCTTGTTCATAAATAATGTATGGCCTCTGCAGCAAAAACTGAAAAAATTACAAGTTCCTTCAGGAGCACAGTGCAATAGGCAGTGTGATTTAGTATATTAGATCACTTCTTCAACCTTGAAAACGGGAATATTTCTCCTTATTTGTAGGTAAAAGCACTGAATATGTGCATCTCATTTGGCTTTTAGAACAGTGCCTCTAAGGAGTAGTATCTCTCCTGAGGTGGCAGAATTTAGAGTTTTACACTTGAGTCTTGATGTGGCACCGAAACATAAGTTTTAAGGATAACTAGACTTTCAGTACTACACCTTTTTTCTCTTCAGATCTTTTCAAAGGCTCACATTAAAAGACTTGTATTCAGGAACCCTATAGGACAGGTTTGAACTAGTTGTTGAATTTGTTTCTTATTTTTCACCTGTCAAGGAAAAAGTTCTGTTAGCCTGTTTTTCAAACTTGCAAACTTTCTATTTGTAAATGAGTACTTTAAAACAAAGACAACACTAATTTTGCTATTTATACATCACTTTTGTTTCTTCTTTTGTGAATTTGTCTAGTTTCTCTCTGTAAAAACTAGTGTTTCTCTCATCCAACTCTTTTTTCTTTTCTATTCTAAACCCGTCAGTGTTATCTTCATGTGAAGTCGCACAGGTTTTATATCATTAGAAGTAAATAATCATACCTATTCACCTTCTCTGGGCCACTCATAATTTTAAAGTCTGTTACAGAATCTCAGTTTTGTCTTTTCAAGGTTATAGAGTCCCAGTCTATTTGCTCATTCGTCGCACTAAAGCTAATGCACTACTTTGATCATTCTTGTTGCCCTTCTCTGTCTTTCTGATTCTACTTTATTATTTAGGTAGAAGATCCAGATAGATTCCAAAGTTAGGCAAGAAACAGGCAGACAGACAATATATTCACACAAAAATATATTTATTTTTTTTATCCTTCCAACATTTAGTTTGCTTTTTTGACCATTATGGAATACTAACACAATGTTTTGATACAATTTATTCAAGCAAACAACCATTGCCCATAAATCAAATAAAAACCACTATGTGGTTTTCCATAAATTACAGACTGTCAACTGTGTGGAGTGGATTAAATGCAACCACAGTGGATTTATACATATATATATGTAGTTATTTCTATATCTATCTATCTACTTTGTACCATTACCCCATTTTATAGCTAATTAAAAAAGTATATATTCATGAGACATGATTGATCTCACCTATTTAGTTGTAGATTTTGTGATAACAAGAATCCTGCCCAGGCTATATCCACTTCTTCCTGTGCAGGAGGGGGTGTCTGAACAGTGCACCTGGACAGTCAGCTCTGGAGTAGATATTTCTGGTAGATATACACATCTGACTACAAGTCTCAATGAACCTCAAACTCACACTTTACTGAACTTCTGCAAAACTAGACTAAATTTTTGATTTCTGTAATTAACAATACAGCAAAATTTAATATTATCTTTCTGGGAATGTAAAATGGTAGTACATGTATGTTTGCTTCCTTATCCATAATTTCTGAGAAAAAGCAAAAAAATAGTAGAATACTGGCAGCTAGTCAAGGGAAAAATATTTAAAATTTCCGATGTTATTTATAACACATGATAGTCATATAAAGTAGGAAAAATATTAAAAGAAGGTCTCAGAGTATAAAAAAAAATAAATGTTAAGCCAAAGTTTCAAATTACAAAGCTCACTTTCTTCCCATGATAAGGGTTATATCTTGTACTCACTCTTGGTGAAAATCAGTTTTGTCTGTCCCTAAATATGATATATTTTACAGTTTACAATGTGCATTAGCAAAAGGACACAGGAAAGTGTTAACCTGGGACCTAGAAGGTTGAATCATATGAAATAGAGAAAATGAGCTATGTCAAATATTTAATTAAAATGTATTGGGGAGTCTATCTCTCTGGAACAAACACATTTGACAACTTTGATTAAGGATTTTCTGTGTGAAAATGCCAGCTTTCAGTTTTCTTTACTCTTCATGTGTGCTGTGTTTGGAGGTCAAACAAGCGAATTTAGCACTTGAGTGAAATCATCACTGTTGCACTGTCAGCTGGAAGAATGTGACAAAGTGCAGTGACATTTACAAACCCTTTGATTGCCAAAGATGATCAGATGCTCTGGTTAGTTAGAGGAGTGTTTATTGTTTCTTTGCAGCAACTGTAAAAGAGTCAGTCGTCAGATTCTATGTGCTCTGTAGAAAAGGATACACTAAAGGTGAAATATCTAGTCTAGAAATTATTAGGAATAAAATCTAGGCCACTAACTTGCTTGACCTGCTTTTTCAATGCTTAGAAACATGAGCAGAGCCAGGAATATTGAGGTGATTATGAAACTGCAAAGTATGTATTAATTTTCTGTAAGTTTGATTTAACAAATGACACTCATAGGAGACCAAACTTCATGGATTAATGATAAAACTTTACCTACTTGTATAAGATTTATTTGTCCACAACTTAGCTAATTAAGGTAGCAGCTCAAGACCTCCTGGGTGCTACCTTCCACATCCACTGCCAAATCACCATTTACCTGTTCTGGTCACTTGTCAAACATGAATTATTAAACAGGTATTGGGTACATAGAAATCTGACACAAACTTTCTCTGAATCATGGACAAGCTCCTAGTTTCTATCCTCAAAACATTTTGCTTACTTGTGGGAAAGATATTTTTTGAAGTATTTGTGCTTCTGAAATTAAGGCCATACTAGCTGTACTGGCACCCTGCAATTTCCTGCTTGTTTGTCTACAAGGAATACATTTTCATGGCTGACCTGAGCATTTCAAAGTGGATGATGCTCAATTTCAAACTACAAAATAAAAAGACATGTTCCTCTGACTTCACCTCCTCAAATGTGGAATTTATCTAACACATGGAAGCAGAAATAGTGTGTGCATTAAAATATATGACTGTATTACTTCAAATGTTACAATAATACACTGTTTTGTATGTGTTTCTCCCTCTAATGAAAGAATTACAAGTGTCAATCATATTCCTAAATGCATAAATAGAACCTAGTACCTAAAACAGACAGAAAGAATGCAGTACAATTGTTTTAGAGATTTCCTTGGAGTTAGAAGTGGTTTTCTCTTTCAAAACTATTACAAGCTGCTTTTATGTTGTGGGACTAGGTGGTACCATCTGCCCCTACATGCAGTTGTTATTATTATCTTTCACTCATGGGCATTTTACAGCAGCAGCTCTGCAATAAGATGGTGATTAGTGAGTTGTCCAGTTTTTAAAGGACTGGGTTTGCAGAAAACAATGCACCGATTGCACCTCTGTCCAGATGTTTTGTGCAGATGGTGTACTGTTTGTTAGGAGGTATAAATAAAAAACCTTGATCTGAGAATATGCTCATGCATGACTTGAAGAAGTGGATTAGTCTCCTCTACCTTTTCTCCTCTATCTTTCCATAACTAGTTCTGAGACCGGTTTTGAACTTTTCTTTCTGAGATTACTTTAGTTCTCACAAAATCTATTAGAATGAGTATGATCAGAATTCTTGATGGCCTGAGACTAGCTTTATAAAATTTAACATTATGCATGAATGGTGTCCTTGACTATGGTGAACAGATTCTGCTTTTATGAACACTAGGTAATATTAAAATAAAGAATGAAAACAAAATGTGACCAAGGACCGGCAGAATACAAAACTCTGTGAAATATGACTCATCCTTCTGAGAGTTGAGTTTCTGTTACTATTATGAGTCATTTCTTCTTATGTTGCAATTGACCACAGATTGGGCCCTAATAGATCTACTCCGTATTATTCATTCATTAGCTAAAATACATATACTTTCACCAAGTGTTGAATGCTAATGTAATGCTGTGACTGTTCTGTTGACCTATTTGGTATAAATTTATATTTCTTTTGAAATGCCCCAGCATTGGTCACACTTCATTTGGATGACAGGTGCATTATAAAATATACTATTATCTCTAATATTATTTGTAACTAGGGGACACAGCTAAATTAAGTCATGCCCACAACAGACAAGTAAGATTCTGCAGTGTAATTAAATTCCAATCCTTGCAACTGAAGGCCTTGTAGGTACTGTCACAATTTAGAAATTGTCTGGTGACCAGAGAAGGAAATGAAACATCTCTGAAAATCAGGGTAACATGTCTGATTGACTAACTGATTGAACATTTAGGACTAAATGGAAGACTAACTTTAGATAGAGGACACTGAGGTACAAATAACATTATTTAATTTTCTAACACTCAGAAGAAATATTTGTGTCACGCTGTCATGTGCTTGTATCATACAACAAATGCATTATATGCCAAAAGTTGCTCCTTTGAGCGCTGTCCAGAGCACAGCAGGCATCTAAGTTGTCCTGTTTAAGGGAATAGAAGCTGTGCTACCCTTGCTTGGCACAGAGGAGGATTCCTCAAGTAAGTAATGGGACCATCAAAGGGATGGACAACCTCTCCTATGAAGACAGGATGAGAGAACTGAGGTTGTGCAGTCTGGAGAAGAAAAGCTCCAGCCTTTCAGTACTTAAAGGGGACTTATAATAATTAGAGAGAGCAACTTTTTACATTTACAGGACAAGAGGGAACCATTTCAAACTAAAAGAGGGAATATTTTGGTTAGGTGTTAGGAGGAAGTTCTTGACTCAGAGGGTGATGAAGCACTGGAACAGGTTTTTCATAGAAGCTATGGTAGCCCCATCCCTGTAAGTGTTCAAGGACAGGTTGGATGGAGCTACTTTGTCCAGTGGGTAGCAACCCTGCCATAGTGGAGGGCTTGAAGATGTATGACATTCTATTGTTTTATTTCTGTGCTTGAGAAAACAATTGTTTCAGTGACCATTTCAAACCTCCTTAACGTTTTTGCAATTTCCCAGTTAATGACATTCTTTCTAATGCAGTTAGCCTTAAAATAATCTCTTCATGTCAATCCTTATGGTCAGCTTGGACAGGCCAGCTGCTGTTATTGTCTGAGCCATAAAGGCCCTTGTCATATAAAGCCAGAATTGTTTATCTTAAATTTGTATTCAGACAGTTAAAACACCAACTCCTCACTGCTGTAGGCACTATACAGTTTATTTCTCTTTCAATCATCATCCCTAGTACTTCTTAGGAAGGCAACCTGAGAAATGATGGTCATTAATATAAATTTGAAGTCAGAGAAAAGATTATCACAGAAAATTTCCGTGCTTGTACCAGAAAACATTGGCAAACCCCTGTGATATAAAGTATCTTCTTGACAGTTCTGATTATAATTAAATCACAGTCATATGGGAGGCAAATAACTGAATGACATTTAAGCAAAGAGAAGTTTTAGAAGCAAAGAAACAGGGAAGTTCTTTCTTATTGAATGTCACTTTTCTTCTTTCTCCCTTGTTCTTTGCTTTTGTAAGTGATCCAGCAGTGTAACCAATAATTTTTTGCTAATATTTTTCTGATGTGAAAAGTAAAGAGATTCTGACTGTTTAAAAAAGGATTTGTATTTTCTTTGTAGTCCAGAGTTATAGTAAATTATATTTTCTGGGAATATAGTGACAACATAGAGAAATTAGAACCTGCTTACCAGATTGGAATACCCTCTGGACTGCTTTCTTGATTAGCAGTTTCTTGAAAAGTATCTATCTGCTACAGATGTATTTAAAAGCAAGGATATGGTCTGATTGCCTTTGCTTATAAAATGTTGCTTAAAGGAGATTTAAAGTATACATCAATGAATAAGACAGATGTGTTGATAATTATAATGATTAAAAGGAAATAATCAATATCTTTTTTTAAAACATTGAAGTTCCTAAATCTGTTATTTTATTTTCCAGATTACCTTTTATCCTGCTGTACATGAGCCAAATGCAAGCCTCAGGTGGATTGTTTTGCCTCCAGTGAAATTTTTCTAGTGTTTTGAAATGCACTGGTTAACTCTAAGTCCTGTTTATCAACAGCTTAAATAGCTAATTCAGCTAGCCTGTAGCTTAAAATGTTCCAATCCTCATTTTTGCAAGCATGTAACAAGTAAAACTCAATCCCTGATCTTGCCAAAACCACAGAAAATTATTGAAATACTTTTGCTGTATATATACTTGTAATTTCCCTCAAAACTATCTGAGGTTGTGAATTTTTGAACTCTAATGTCTTATCAATGTTTTTCCTTAAATGTTGCATATCTGTAGGTCTACTTGATAATTTATATGAAAAAATTAATGCAATACAAACAGAATAAACAAGAAGGATCCATTGACATTTAAAATACAGGCGAAAAAAAGTAATTTTGTCTTAAAATAAAGGTTAGAGATAGGATTAGGATTCAGGCAGTGTGACAAAGCCTGCAGCTCCAGGGACACTGCCACTGCAAAAAGCATGGCAAGGGGAGCATGGCACTACACCAACACTGCTCCCTCTGACACCCATGTTTTTGGGGATCTCACCCTCAACCCCAAACTGCCATCGGTGGAATAACTCCAAAAGAAGTTAGAAAAGGTAGAGAAAAAAAAATGGAAATCTGTAACTGGAAAAAGGTACTGCAAGAAGAATAGAAAATTCAAATACATATTTTTATAACATGGCTGTTACTTGGTTTGAATATACTTAATATTTGCTTCCACAAATTCAGGACCGTTTCTGAATACTCTCTTTATGACTATTTAATTTTTGAATCTCCATTACTGAAAGGCAAATACAAAGGACCTCTGGAAAAATATTAGGAAAAAAGTGAGAGACTGGTGTTATAGAAGAAGATTAAAGCAAATTCCATAATAACGATCTGTTTAAGAGGCCTCTGGAGATAAAGGGAAACCTTGACCAGATGAGAGCAACCTGTGCAGTGGTGCTGACACAATGGAGCTTTGTTGCCCTGAAAGTGGGCTACAAGGTAGTGCTCATCACTGGTAAAGGAAAAACAGTTGCACTGATGACAAAATGGGAGGCAAGTAAAATAAGTAAGGAGATACTAAGACCTTCTCAGAGGAAGTGAAAGCCTCAAGAAGAGATGTAGTTGTGGATTCACTCAAATGCATCAGGAGCTGCCAAACAGGCAGGGAAATAAAAGCTTTATGAGAAGCATGAGCACAATAGAGTGAAATGAACTGTTTAGGGAAAGAAGTAGACAGAACTTTATTAGTGATAAGTAATTAGCTAGTATTAGCAACTTTGTCAGTGTTAAGTAATTTAAAGGTAGAACATTTAGAGTGAATGCATGTCCAGGGAAAAGAAGTGTCATTCATGTTAGGAAGGTAATCTTGAGGCTGGATTCTTCCTTTACTACCATTGTAGTTTAAAATCTGATATTTTGATATTTAGATCACTTTTATTTTAAATATCATACGTAAAGTATGCTTGGAAAGTCTTTCTCATGTCCATTCATTGGAGTAAAGCTAAGAACCAAGTCTTCTGTGCTTTGTGTGGGAAGTTAAATTGTGGATTAGGGGATGTCTAGCTGAAGCAAATCTGTTACCATTTAGCTTTGTAATAGCTACTGCACCCTTTCACCCCATGTTAACAAAAGGATCAATAACCTTGAAGTAAGAGCAGAGCAAGAGCAGACACATTGGCAGATATTGCAGAGCACCTGACAAGTTTAAAATCATCCTCTATCTCAGTACAAAACACTTGCACATATATCCATACTGCTGTATTATTATCACCAGGTCCAGTGCTCACCATTATTCCAAGGTGTCCTTCAGCACGTTGCCAAACTTACAAGATCTGACAGAACCATAGCTGGCTAATTTAATTTTCTGAAAAAAATATAACTTCCGCTTCCTAATCTTCTGCACTCTTATTGTTGTCTGAAATAGTTGGTTTTTTTTTTAAACTCAGAAAATCAGATTCTAATCCTACTTTCATTATAGTAAAACAAGTATTCCCCTTGTATTCTGTGCTTAGCATTTGCTTTCTGTGGATTACCCACTTAATTTCTATCATCGTGCATCATACATTATCCAACAATTCGATATTGACTCAAATAATTACTGAGGTAACATGCATTACATTCCTTCTGGGTTTCTTTTTCCTATTTAGTTTTGTACTGAAAGTCAAAATTAGAGAATGAAAACTAGAAAAAGATGTTATATCAGATTGTAAACATAGATAACTCTAAATATGAATAAGCAAACTATTGACCTATTTTGGGTGCAGCTCCTCTACTGATAGAAATAAAACACAAACGTTTCTGTTGGTTTGAAATTTTGAAGTTTGGCATTCTGATGATTCTAGTAATGTTAAGGCTGGACTTAAATCATACAGCACAAATTTTTTTGACTGCTATGTGTTTAGAGATTGGCATAATGTAAACAATTCTGTCAGAATGAAAGCTCTTGACCTGCTGTGAGCATATGTTATCCACAGCAATTTAGTCCCTTTGGTCTAGAGCTTGCTCTTGGATACACTAGTTATTGTTTCCAGCTTTGTTCACAGTGGACCTATGCAGTCTTCATCTAGAAACTCTCTGTACATCAGAGATCTATCAACTTCAGAGAATGTGAAGTAAATACCAAACAATTCTTAACCTTAAAAAAAATATATTTTATGATTCCTTAACAATTTTGAAGAAAGGTATAACTTGACAACTGCTCATAGTCTCAGTAATAGACTAAAGGATCACCAGGTGATGGAAATGTTTCCCTTTAAATTTATTTACATTTCTAATTAATACAGGTTTTGAAAAGGTAACTCTAATGGCAACCTTTTTTTGACAAAGATTATGATCCAAGAGCTGAATCTTCCCTGTTCTCCCTTGCTGATTTCTTGTGCATGAATGGAAGCATGGGACTACAGAGGACACTAGCTCAGAATACGATGCTGGTGAAGGGTCTGGAGCACAAGTCTGATAAGGAATAGTTGGGGGTAGTGGTTTTTTTAAGACTGGAGAGAAGGAGGTTTAAGAGGGACCGTATCAATCTCTTCAGCTACCTGAAAGGAGATTGTTAACAGGAAAAGTTGGTCTCTTTTCCCAAGTAACAAGTGATGGGACACAGAAAACAACATCAAGTTGTGCCAGGGAAACGTTAGATTGGGTATTAGAAAAAATTTCTTCATGGAAAGGGTTTTCAAGACTGGAACAAGCTGCCAGGGAAGTGGTTGAGTCACCATCTCCAGATGTGTAGATGTGGCACTAAGGGACATTTATTTCTGAGCAGTGCTTTCACAGTGTCAAGGCTTTTTCCACCAGCAAGAAGGCTGTGGGTGTACAAGGAGCTGGGAAGAGACATAGCCAGGACAGCTGACCCCAAATGACCCAAGACCATCTGGTGTCATGCTCAGCATACAGGCCTGGGGACAAAAAAGGAAGGGGAGATGTTCACATGATGACATTTGTCTTCCCAAGTCACCATTACACATGATGGAACCCTGCTTTCCTGGGGAAGGCTGAACACCTACTTGTCCATTGGAAGTGGTGAATGAATTCCTTGTTCTGCTTTTCTTGCATATAACTTTTGCTTTACCTATTAAACTGTCTTTATCTCAACCCAGGAGTTTTCTCCTTTCTACAATTCTAATTCTCTCCCCCATCCCACCAGTAGTGAGTGAGCGAGTATCTGTTTGTGGCTGAGCAGCCAGGGTTAGCACATAACAATTAGTAAAATATGTAGAGACCCAAGAGGAAATGGCATAAATAAAAAATAGCTGCTTTGAGCAGAACCATTTAAGCTCACAGATTTTGAAGTGGCTTCTTAGTGCTTTCCACTGCACTTTTGCTGTGTGGATTGGAGGTTATATATAGATAGCAAAGCATTCATAATTAAGAATTCTTTAATAAAATAAAGTGTTTATAGTATGAAAAAAGAGAATCATGTTTTTGAACATTAAAAAGTCTGTATCATGCTTTCGTCTCAGCTTCCCACAGCAGTGTGAAAACCTCTGAGTCCAGTGGAAAAACCTATAAACAGAACATCCATGGTGTCCAGCCCTCATATTCCTTCCTTACTACAGAAAAAATAAATTTTCTTTTCTTGCCTTCCAATACTGATCATCATATCCCTCAAGTATACAGGCGAGTTTAAGTGGATTTTTTTTTTCTTGCAGACATTTTAAGAACAAAGGTTGTTCGGAAGTAAGGGGATAGGTCACATTTATTTTTGTTTCCCAAAAGCATTGCCACATAGTGCAGACAAATCCCCCTTTATAATTTCTTTTATTCCATATGTTATTCCCATATAGGGATCACTGCTATGTATTATATACTACAAACTGCAAAATGCAGGAAATTTTGATACAATGACTTCAGGTTGCAGATTAAGACATTCTCATTTTTCCCATAAATACTGAAATATAGTAACATAAACGTAAGCTGTCTGGCCTGAAAAATCAGATATTATCTGACTTTTCCAGATGCAGGTATTGGATGAATCACTTTAAGATTACCGCTTTATGGGCTTCAATTTTCTAGAGCTTGCTGTGCAAATCAAGAGCAATAGTACCAATATCCAAACTTCTTAAGTTGTCTTGATACTTTTTATATTCAAAATATTATGCCAGAGCCTGATAGCTGTTTCTGGACCCTTGGCCAGTTAATAACATTCTGGGTAATCTCATGACTGAAGTACTGCTTCTTAGCTTAGACTGGTTCATTTTTGCAGAAAAAAAGGGCACTCCATGCTTAAAGCACAAGTTGCATCTAGAGCATGGATTCTCATTGCCTGTCTCTTCAGCTTTCTTTGCTGTTGCTGCAGTAAATGTGGAAGCTAAAAAAAATTACTAGGATCCTTCCTTGGGGGATACTTAAGATATTTGGAAGAGATATAGAAGCAGATGTAATTTTCATAGATTTTCATCTCAAAATGAATGTTGTTGCTTACAAGACATAATTTGGTATCAGGTACTAATGCTGAAGGTTTTTTTGATCTTGGAGGACTTTATTAAGTATGCTGCAAATGTATCCATATAGCTTATATTGCAAAAAATGTTCTCAACACTGCTTCAAAACCATTTTCCATATCAAATTCTGCATCCAAAATGTATGGGTAAAAGTGTGACGTAATGTATAAAAAGATAAATATGTGGAATTAGATAATGTTTGGACTAAAAGAACCTTGAGATTACTTGTGACATATCTCACAACTCAAAAGCTTTTTTTATGACAGACATGATTTTCAGTGAAGTTCTTGTGCACTACTGCAAATTTGCAGTTTGAGAACTCATGATGCTATGGGTTTTTTTCTAGATGATAACATTTGAATTGCCAATATTATTACACACTCAGTTTCTGAAACAGAATGGTTTTGATCAAACTGGCTGTTGTGGACTGGGCTAGTATCCAAACTTTGTATAAGAATTCTGCATATCTGGATGGCCCCTCTATTGGGAATTCCCATATCTGGGAAAAACAAATATTCAAGCTTGTCACTTCCTCAGAAAAACCTTCTGACCAGTAAGTTCTTGTACAGAAGGTTCAAGGTAATGACATCGACCCTTGGAGAATTCCGGCCATCAGTGGTCATATGAACGCACTGTATGTTTCCAGGTAAATGGAATATTGATGCCTTCTACTTTCCATCAAGGAATAGATAGTGTCAGAAAATGTAAAATAGGAGTAACTTTCTGAAAGTTAAATGCTCTCTAAGTTGGGAATTTATGGGGTAGAAGTATCCGGCTTTTCTGTATTTATTCCCAGTTCTGTTATTACCTCCTGCATAACTCTGGGTAGTCAGATCTCCCATATGCATTTTGTCTACTTAGGGTAAGTGATTGAATTTTGCTACATCTATATGCAGTGTCTAGAAGAGTGCTGAAAATTAGCATGCAAAGATACAAACACATAGAAATGGATCTTGCAATTATTTATGCATAAGGCTACTCCAAAGTATAAGTATTATGCGTCATACTCAAGTTTTAAATTCTGTAGTTCTTTTATTTGTTAAAAATATACTAGCTACAGGGAATGTATACTAATGTTCATCATTATGAACTAAATCTTTCCATTAAATAAACAGTGGTACTAAATTTACTTTCCATATGTCAAGGTAAAATGTGATCTGTATAACTGTATTTGTTGTGGTGTGCATTTATCAATAAACTGTAATATATGATCCTTTTAACATTCTCTTTAAGTAAGAGACTTAAATTCATATTTCTTATAAAAGGGGCTATGTCATGAATATTAGAGCAGATAAATGTTTGTGAGTGATTTCACTTCAGAACTGTGTTCTTTTAAGTTTGTGGACATCTTTCATTCCTCTAATAGATACAAAATAGCTTTATGATACTACTGGAAATACTAATGGATAATTCATTGGTAGAGAAGACCTTCAAGGAACAGTTAAAAGAAAACAAAAAATCCCCAATCCCCTCCCTAAAAAAAAAAAAAAAACAACCCAACCAACCAACCAATCGAAACCCCACCAGAAAAGTGAAGATGTGTTTTAGGAATGGTGCTCCCCAGGTTGGTGCTTCCCCTGAGACTCTCCAAGCCATGTGCCACTCGTTCACTCCCTCTCCCCCTCCCTCTCCCACAGCGAGGGGATGGAGAGGAGAATTGGGGACAGAAAAGGTGAGGATCATGGGTTAGGATAAGAACAACTTACTAGAAACAGAAATGAGATAAGAAAATGAACAATAACAGCAACTAACAATACTAATGAGAGCGGGTACGAGAAAGTGGCAAATAATTCACACGCAACCCCCCCCAAAAATACCTGACCTCTGCCACACTACTCCAGCCCTAAGCCTCACCCTTCTCCCATCCCCAGAAAATGACATGGGGTGGTAAAGAATAACCTCCAGGCCCCAACCACACCCCTTCCTGGCTCCTGCAAAAATTAACCCTGTCCTGGCCAAAACCAGGACTAAAGATAAAAATAGGAAAAAAAAAGATTGTCCTAAATTCCTCCAAATGCGTTCACAGTAATCTTGCTTCTAGAAGCAGGAGTCTATGAATGGCTCCCTTGTGGCCCTTCTGAGAAAAGCTGGTAACTGGGACTCCGACCTTTATTATCAGACATCTGCTTCATTTAATGGCTTTGTTCACTAAGTTGACCTCAGAAAGTTATTTCATTGGCTGTGCCTTTGGGGATCTGTCACACTGCCACTTCAATCAAATATATGTTCCAAAGGGAACCTATGCAGTGATAAACCAAAAGAAAAAATAACTCATTATATCTAAGAAAAAGCTTTCATGAAACACCATTAAATCATTAAAAGGTGATTATTTTGAATCTAAATAAATAATGAATTTATCGTGGAAAGTGTTGAAACTTAAACAGCAATAACTCAATAAGAGTGGATTGTTTTCTACTTTTTATGAAGCCAATTAATATTTCTAAGAAAAAGTATTTCTGAAGAGCCTTCCACATTTTTCACTTTGTTGAAAAGAAGAAACACATCTGTGAGTTTCTAATACTTGAATTTAGTGAGGACATACATCCTGTTCTGACTTGATACATAGGTGAAATCTTCATGAATGTATAATGAAACTGCCCAAGTATTAACATATATGGGCTATTCGTATACCCAGAGATAAAGATGATTACAGGTCAGAAGTTATCGTTTGACCCAATGATTATCCAGTTTGACATTGTGATTAATGGGATTTACAAAAAGGGATGGCTCATTGCTGGTTCTGATAAATTCTATTATGTTCACTTGTCACTAGCCAAGTATTGAAATAAATGGCTGATGATGTACAATTCAGATAAAGAATCTGTGATGAAAGAAATCTAGTTGAAGGAAAAGCAAATACCCTGACCCCTCTATTATCAGAGGAGTTATATTTTCTGCATATATGTTATAAATAAATAAAACTACAACATTTATAAATGATGTCACAAAAAAAATAAAAAAAAAAAAAACAGGAAAATATTTTTGAAATGTACACTCCTTTAGTTTTCCATGTTCTAAGGTAAGGACATGAGCCACTGAACAAGAGAATTGCCATTCAATACACATAAGGCTCTTGTTGAGGACTTGCTATGATGGACTAAGATACAGAAAGAAATAACAGGAATTGAAGACAAAGAAAAACTTCTTCTTTGTGAGAACAGTTAAGTAAGTTAGTAAAAAAAAATAGTAAAAAGTTTGTTCCTAGTAGTTATCAAACTGCTGCTGCTCTCTGCTTGTAGAGGCTAGAAGGTGGGAGTAGCTGTTGAAAAACGGGATTTCTCTTGTTCCCTCAAAACTGTTTCCTCTCTCTGACCTGTAGATTATTTTCATTTTACCTTCTGCCTTCTGGTAGTCATAGGCCATTTTATACAGAAAATATTTAATGTAGCACTAGCCAATGCTTTTGTTCTCCAGAAAAATTTACGAGGTAATATGCAAGTGTCTGAAAGGCTGATTCAAGATATGGTTTATGAGTAGGGTCATGTTGCTTTTCTTAATAACCTGAGTTTAATCTGTTTAAATAATCTGACTGTACTAGTAGGTAATATTTAAAAACATGTTTAAAGTAGTATTATTTTTTATATGATTCAATTAAAAAATTGGGTCAACCAGGCTTATTAAAGAAAGACCCTGATAAGTGAATGTGTTATCCTTATTTTTTAAGGCTTTTATAAATCATAAAATTACTAGGATTTCTGTAAAGCATTTGCTCCACAGTTACTCAGAGCTGAGGAGACTGTATTTTTTACATATATTTCTTTTCTGTTGTGTGTTGATAAGCCATGGCTGGAAATTACTGCAGAAAAGAAAAGTCTGTGTAGGATAGTCAAATACAGGATTAATTTCACATCAGTATTAAGGTCTTGTGAAAAGGAAAACTAGATGGTGCTAGAAATACATTTTCAGTAAAGATATCTTTAATACTATTGCAGAAATCCTGACAGTATAGAATACTGCATGTAATTATGAATTTGCATTTTCACAATATTAACTGCATTTTAACTACATTCTACCATAGGCACAACCTACAGGTCATAAGTGAGTTTGGGTCTAGTTACAAAAATCGCATTTGGGATGGAAACTGGCACTACAAGAGCAAATAACAGCCACAGGGCTCCTTCACCTGCTGAATGTCCCATAGACTTTACATTCAGGTTCCTTGGGTGGTCATGAACCTGATCTTTACTTACAATGGGAGGGACTTTGCTCCCCAAGTCCCCATTCTGTTGTCCATCCACTCAAAAAGTGTAGGAAGAGAGGTTGTCATTGAAGACTGAGACAAAACAGTTGTTGAGTACCTCAGCCTTCTCATTTTTACTACTTTTCCAGCATTTTTTATTAGGGAGATTATACCTTCTTTGACCTTTTTTTTAAGTTATCATGTCCATAGAAGCCCTTCTTGTTATTGTTTTCATCCCTTGTCAGGTTTGGTTCCAGTTTATGAGATTCACCAAAGCTTAAACATGTTATAGCAGAATGGGTGTATGTATCTGAACAAAATTAAAGTGTGTACTCTATCTATCATGTTGAGCCCCTGAAAGAACATCACAGACATCCGGTAAATTATAGGGAAAAAGCAGGGAAAAAAGCATATGCAACAAGTATCAATGGTAGTGGCCAAAACCTACCTAGGCATTATGAGTTCCGGCAATCAGTGAAAGGATTTCTATCTTACAATGATGTTCTGTGACAGTATTTGACTAAGTTTTGAAAAGATACTCTAAAAAACCAACTTGTTTCTAAAGGGAATCATTCAACCTTTTTGTCATAGTAGACACATAAATATAGTTTGTATTGTATAACTCTTCAGTAAAATATTATTCCTTTCACATATGTATATAAATGCTTTATTTACTTATTCAGTAATTTTGCTTTTAATACAATTATATATATACTCGCTTTGCTTCTTTACTCTTCTAACAGGCTTTCATCTCTATTTCGTGTGCAGTTATTACATGAATTATGCAGAAGCAATTTTTTTTAGTGTGATATCCTGACAAAAATGGGTTTGTTCAACTGTAGTAGCAACACAGTTCTGGCAGTCAGTTATTTCATAAGAGACTTTTATTGCTACCAGAGGAAAGAGAAGTGGATAATCAGTACCCTAAGGGAAATATATGAGTGTTATAATTCAATTCCTAAGTGACCTGGCAATTAATAACCAATAATGATGAGGGCCAAAGAGCAAAAGAATAGGATACACTGTAAATTATTTCAGGAACAGACTGTGTGAGAAACAGCACATTTCTCAGGCCCCTTATAGGCCAACAGAGAATTCTTTAATACTCCTACATCTGTAGGTGAACTCTGCTGTCTGAAACAAAATAATGTAGAGCTTATCCTTTCATGATGATAAAATTATTATATAAATAGTGTTAAATAATTTTTCATAGCTGAAGTATGCAAAGCTCAGCAATTTCAGCAAAGTGAGGTTCACTAACATCTACATATGTGTAAAGTATGGTATTCCTTAATGATAGTGCTGTGAAATAAGTTATATTATCATGCAATTTAATACATGATAAAGGAAAAAGACAAGAAATAATCTATACATAAATGTGAGTACAGAATAATATAGTATAACAGCACATTATTAGGAAGGGATAATTTGAGTTAATACTGGGGAAACAGATGCTCCTACTTATCTGTGTGTCACTGTTATTCTTAGAGTTTCATTTTTTCCTATTGCATTTTAACCTAAATCTTAGATATGTAATCGTTAGATACAATTATATTATATTAGCGTCTCATTACTGGGCTCATCCTGACACTCAAATATTCAGATAAAACCTTAGCTGAAAATGGATGATGATACAGATGGAAAGTTTGTGGAAATACAATCTCAAGAGTGCCTTAAAAAAATCCTAACTTCCTTAGGCTTCAAGTAACTGTGTTTGTGTGTACAAACACATAGCTATATATGCAGTTTATACATTAAGATATGGGAGAAGGACTTGTTTAAAATGCCTTTTTAATTAGTATACTTTTCTAATTTTTTTTTTATTTAAAACAATTTTCTAGAAACAGCATAGTCAGGCTGCTTATCCATTGGAAAACAGACAAAACAAACATATAAAAATATTTTTAAAAGCCTTATACACAAACATCTACAAATAATCATTTAAGTTGGAAAAGGTATTTAAGACCATTGAGTCCAATCATAAACCTAGCAGTGTAAAAGGGTGAAAATTGTCTAAAAAGTATAAAAATATTTACTTTTGGAAGTGCAAAAACTGTTACTTTCCCATAAGAATGCATACCAAATATAAATAAATAAATTATCTGCATAAATCTCAACTTTACAATGTCAAAAGAAAAAAATTGACCTTAAAAATTTTAATAATTTCAGTAATGTTGATATGAAGAAAACAAACTAACTAAAACTCCTGAAATGTCATTGGCATTTAGAAAAATGTTTTCCGCATGATTGAAATCTGGGAATTTTTAAAGTTGTGTTTACACAGCACCAAGGAATTTAATTGGGAAAAATGCCTTTGTGTAGACATGTGTCATCAATCCTAAGCAGCATAAATACCAAGAAACAGAGTTTACCTATACCAGGAAAACATTTCTTTGCTAGGTAACATTTTCAGTCAGTGGAGCTCAATTTCTCTGTACAGCTATATTGATAAAAGATACTATGGTGTAATTGTGGTTTAAATCACTTCCTACAGTCAATAAGTTTACTCTGAGGATTTATATAAAAATGAAGATCATATTTTTTATCTTTTCGCTGAAGAATTATTTCATTGCAGACTTATTTTTTCTTGAAAATATGTGTGAAGAGTGTCCTATTTGCTTCCTCCCTGTGTATTAAATAAGCAGTTTCATGAACTCTAGAAAGATTTTTACTTCAAGTATCTTATTATTATGATGACCAAAAGTTTGTGTGGCTTTTTAGAACTTTGATCTGTATGAATTATTTCATTGCAGACTTATTTTTTCTTGAAAATATGTGTGAAGAGTGTCCTATTTGCTTCCTCCCTGTGTATTAAATAAGCAGTTTCATGAACTCTAGAAAGATTTTTACTTCAAGTATCTTATTATTATGATGACCAAAAGTTTGTGTGGCTTTTTAGAACTTTGATCTGTATGAATTATTTCATTGCAGACTTATTTTTTCTTGAAAATATGTGTGAAGAGTGTCCTATTTGCTTCCTCCCTGTGTATTAAATAAGCAGTTTCATGAACTCTAGAAAGATTTTTACTTCAAGTATCTTATTATTATGATGACCAAAAGTTTGTGTGGCTTTTTAGAACTTTGATCTGTATGACTTTATGATTTCATGATTTCACTGTAAATTGTATGGTTATTTTCCTTACTCCCTGTCATAGTTTAACCCCAGCCAGCAACAAAGTGAGCAGCTCTCTCACTCCCCCACCAGCGGGATCGTGGAGAGAATTAGAAGAGTAAAAGCAGGAAAACTTGTAGGTTGAGATAAAGACAGTTTAATAGGTAAAGGAAAAGCTTCACACACAAGCAAATTAAAATGAGGAATTAATTCTCCACTCCCCGTGGGCAGGCAGGTGTTCAGCCATCTCCAGGAGAGCAGGGCCCCGTAACATGTAATGGTTACTTCGGAAGACAAACAACAACACTCCAAGCATCCCCCCTTCCTCCTTCTTCCTCCCACCTTGTATACTGAGCATGATGTTATATGGTATGGAACATCCCCTTGGTCTGTTGAGATCAGCTGTCCTGGTTCTTTCTTCTCCTAATTTTCCATTCACCCCCAGCCCCCTTGCCAGAATGGCAGTACAAAAAGCAGAAATGGCCTTGGCTCTGTGCAAGTTCTGCTCAGCAATAACAAAAACATCCCTGTATTACCACTGTTTTCAGGATAAATTCAAAACATAGCCCCATACTAGCCACTGTGAAGTAAGTTAGCTCTACCCCAGCCAAAGGCTTCAAGACCAGTATTTGGAACTTTTTCAATGTGGAAGATGTTTTGAATGTGAGCAAGGCTTGATAATTAATTTTACTCTTTAAAAAAGTGGTGGCTATTCTCAGTTAGCATTTTATTTCAGTCCTTCAATTTTCATCGGGTACCTCTAAATTTCTGCAGTGACAAGAACATGGAAGAAAGCTAAGATACCTGGAATTGCCTATTCTTCTTTTACATTCACAATAATAAAATAAATTGTTCAAGCTGCTTTTCAGGTATTGGGTGTTATAAAGTGTTTTACAAAGTAATGAATTAAATGTTGGTAGTGCCGTAACCTGTAGGCAAATAGAGCTTCTATTATGCTACAGTTGTGCACACACAGATGTAGAATTGCAACCTGATTTTATATTGAGAGCAATGAATGGAGGGGACACTGAGGTTTTTCTCTACTCATTTTATACATTTTATACAGTTTCAATAGCTCTAAAAATTTTCACCTGAATAGACAAAGGCGTACAAGGCAGAAAGAACAGCTATAGATGAAGAAATTACCAACAGTTATGTTTTGCCGTTATTATATTTAAACGACCAGAACTAGCTAACCTAAAGACTTTGTTGGCATTGTGATTTGCCAATATGCAAAAAGCGTGTAGTCATAGAAGGAGAAAAAATGTTTAACAGTATTCACAATTTGTTTGCAAATCATCGTGTCCAAATTTATCAATATAAAGAAACTATTGTAAGTGGAGTATATGAGTTCTGTTAAATGTTAATGTAGATCTGAATAAATAATTTGTTCAGTGCCCCCGTTGGCCAGATTTCTCATGCTAATTCCATCTGATCCCTTTCTGTCCCACTTTTTTTCTTTTTACTGTGAATTGAAATCTTTCTCCTGCTGTATCATCTTATAGAGAAGTGAATTACATAAGAAACTAAACGTATTATTTTTTATTAAACAGGAAATTTAAGTCCTGATTTAAAGGGAATGACTGCAGATAGGGGAAGCAGTGGTTAATTCAAGGATTCCCCATCCAGTTTACCACAGAAAGGCTTTTGTAAACCTTCTCAGGGGGAAACAGCCTCCGAGCTTCCACCATCTCTGGTGTCGGGTCCTCCAGGAGCTGCGGGTGGATCTCTGCTCCCCTGTGGACTTCCATGGCCTGCAGGGGCACAGCTGCCTCACCATGGTCTTCACCACGGGCTGCAGGGGAATTTGATCTGGCAGCTGGAGCACCTCCTTCCCCTCCTTCTCTACCGACCTTGGGATCTGCAGCATTATTGCTCTCACATTTTATCACTCCTCTCTCCACTTCTCTTTCTTCAACAGCTTTTTTCTCCCTACCCCTGTTATCCCAGAGGCACTACCACCATCAGTGACGGGCTCAGCCTTGGTCAGTGGTGCCTTCATCTTGAAGCTGGTTGGCATTGGCTCTGTCAGACATAGGGGAAGCTCCTGGTAGCTTCGCACAGAAGCCACCCCTGTAGCCTCCCTATTACCAAAACCTTGCCATGCATACTCAAAATATGCATTTTGAGGAAAATGTCCAGCTTTTGGCCAGATTGTATGAGATTAACACAGGAAGGGGTGGCAATAAAGGTAATGATGGAAAAGGATAGCCAAAGGCTACAGGACTTGCTCATTAGAGAAGAATATCACATTTCTATAGTTGTGACCTACCCCTGCTATCAGATTATGCAAATAATTTTTAATTAATAAATTTAGCATTAAATACATTAAGCCAATTATAACAATAATTGCATAACATTAACCTAAATATTAGATAGTTATTCCAAAAAACACAGAGGAAAATAAAACACTAAAACATCAGAACAGGTATTGCTGTAAGGTCCAGCAGTGATCTGTGCCTATACGGTAATGTGATATATGTGTTAATAATTGCTTTGCAGTTTTTGATCACTACACTGTATTGTTAGCTAGCCATGGGGATTGAACTTGAATTGAGAAAATTGAAACCCCATGCACTGAATGAGTATAATAGACTGCTCTGTGTGTAAATTACATTCATTTGGCTGCAGCCAGCAAGATAAAATACTTAATCTAAAAAACTAATAATCACAAAACAGAAATTCATCACTATAACTCATTTCTGTGCTGCATGTTACAAATTAAAAAATAAACACTAGAGGAAACTACATATAAAGAATCCCAGAGGCTCTTAAACTATTCCAAATGGATCATAATTTAATAGCTGAACAACTGTAATATTACTTTATTGATGGATTATGCTCATAAATTGTGACTGTGTGGATAAATTACATTTTTTTAAAAATCAGAAGCATATAATAGAAATATATTTATAATGGTGCTATTAAAATTCAGTTCATAAGTTTCATAATTTTGTGTTTACCTTTCTCATGCAAAAGTTTCACACCGCAATTAAACAGTCATTATTCACCTCTAATTGATATAGGCATTCATCCTGCTTTCACTGAAATTAGAAGCATAATTTTATATACTTAATAGTAAGAGTATTTTTTCCATTGGATGGAAATATACCAGATTTAAAATAAGATATATATGTTAGAATGCAAAGATTATGCCTTTTAATATAATACAATACAATCATAGAATGATTTATGTTGTAAAAGTTCTCTAAGGTCATTGAGAACAACTGCTAACCCAGCAGAGCCAAGTCCACCATTAAACCATGTTCCCAAGTGAGACATCGATATGCCTTTAAAATATGTCCAGAGATGGTGGCTCAACCACTTTCCTGAGCAACCTGTTCCAATGTTTGACAACTCTTTTTGTGAAGAATTTTTCCTTAATATCCAATCTAATGTTCCCCTGGCACAGCTTGAGGCTCTGTCCTCTCGTCCTGCTGGCTTCCTGAGAGGAAACCGACCCCTACCTGGCTACAACCTCCTTTCATGGAGTTGCAAAGAATGATGAGGTCTCCCCTGAGCCTCCTTTTCTCCTGGCTAAGCAATCTCAGATCCCTTAGCCTCTACTCACTCATATGAGTTACTCTCCAGAACCTTCACCAACTTTGCTGCCCTTCTCTGGACATGCTCCAGCACCTCAATGTCTTTCGCGTAGTGAGGGGCCCAAAACTGAGCACAGGATTTGAGGTACAGCCTCACCAGTGACAAGTGCAGAGCAACAGTGACTTCCCTAGTCCTGCTGGCTACACCTGATACAAACCAGAGTGTCACTGGCCTTACTGGCCATCTGGACACACTGCTGGCTCATGTTCAGCTGGTATAACTTCTACTAAGGGAGAAAAAACATGGCTATTTCTATAAATAGAGTTACAAGGAAAATGAATACTCAGTTCAACACAAATTACTCATGCAGACTCTCATGCTGATGAATAAAATAATCTTTATTCTCTGAATTAAATTAGTGTGGTCTAAGAATACATTAAATCTGAAGACTCCTTTCAAGAACAAATGTATTTGTCTTGGACATTCTCCTGCAGACGAACTGCAAGACAGTCTATGCAGCAGGGATACAGTTACATTATTGTCTAGTCATAGTCAATAGAAAACAGACTATCACCTTCCTGATCTATTGATTTATTTGATAAACTAACTTACAAATTTTTCCACTCTTGCAAGCATTGGTGCCTGTATAACTGGTCCAAATAGAGTAAATCGTATGACCTTTCAAATTAAGTTTTCTCTAGGAAATCTTACCCACCTCAACTTGTTCAATGCCCTCCTTGGCTCTCAAAATCAGCATATCCACAGAGTAGAATGATATAAACACAATCTCCAAAGATTCTTCGAATTTTCCTTTCTCTTTGGAAAGAGGTGAGAAAAAAAAATTTTTTAACACTAAGTCAGTCTTAACCCACCTATTTAAACTATGACAATAAATAGTAGTGGGGGACGGGACCACAAAAAGAAAAAGAATAGCTACAAATTTAATAGTTGTAGTTGTTAGTCTCAGTTAAACCAAACACTACAAACATTTCCACCCTTGATATTACATAGGAATAGTCATATTAGATCTGATTCTATAAATCATGGTATAATATAATCAGTGTATTTGTGCTTAAATAATCACAATCTGTAATTCTTTTGTTATAGAACCTGTAAACTCAAACAAGGATCTTGTTGATGTTGATAAACAGAAGAGTACCACAGCAATGACAAGACATCCAATTAAACGTAATTTACAGGTGACTTTGAAGATTCATAATTAAATGATGATCACGCAGGAATTTGAAAGAATGAAAACTATGTTGTGTCTAAGCCTATTACACCCAACACGTTCTGAACTGGATGTGAAAAAGCTGTAACTCTTACCTTTGTATGCATTACTAACATCTAAATAGAGAATGAAAACATCCATAAGCATTTATCAGTTTTCAGTTATATGAGCACTCAGTAAAATATAAACCAAGATATCCCAAGATATTTTCATATCATGGGAGAAAATATAAAATCAAATGATCAGGCACACAGATTTTTTTTTTATGCCAGTAATGACCAGTAAATCAGATGTCAGAAAATCTCTCTGTTTCCACTTGTCATGTTAGCAGTAGCTTAAAAATTATCATATCTGTAGAGGATGGGAATGAAGCTCTCAATTCTACTCATGCTTTTTAAATAAAGGAGTTATTGGATAAAAAAATACCCAGAATCAATCCAGGGAAGGAACATATCTCACTCTTGATGCTTCTCCTTAAAATTTTTCCTCATTAAAATAATTTCTAAAAATTCAAATTTCTTCTTTTCTTTAAAACAGATGAAAGTGAACTAACTGTTTTCCATTCATGATTATAGCTAGCTGTAGGTACAAAATCTGTGTCTTTTTAAAACTACGTTTGTTCAGACATAACTTCACTCTAACTGAATTTAGAAAAAAGTAAATCCCTTAGCCTTTTAACTTTACTAGAAATATGTAATATATACATCTCAAAGAGCCTATGCATCACACGTGATTATGAATATGAATATGAGGAGTATGTATGCATTGAAACATCAGTTGAAGCTAACCAGAATTCATGCTTTTTTACTGAACTCTATAGAGATTTAAGCTAACTCAAAAAATAATACTGTGAGAACTATTTTAAGGCATGAATGTCTGGATGTGGATCCAAGAAGTTATGTGTAGTGTGTTGGTAGTAAACTTTGTTATTTGCCATATTCAAAATATATTCTACTTGAATTTCATCTCACTAGTAAAATATGCTGTATTTCTTTAAAGTAGTGGCAAAGACAACATAGTTTTCTGTGCTCTATCATGTATATATATAAATGTTATTTAATGAGTTGGCAATGCCAGCAGATTGGTTTTTTAGTTATCATTTACTGAAATGGTGAATTTCTCTAGTGAAAGAGTCCAGTTACAACCACCTGATCATATTCATCATCTGCTCCCAAACAAGTTGACAGGCTAAGAAGGCTTACATTTAAAATGCCCCATCAGAATAGAAGATTTTTATGCAAGGATTATAATAATCCCAATTCAGAATAGAGATCAGTCTATTTTTTGTGACCTGTGAAGATACTTGGGCTACTTTTTTCCTGTATTGTGAATCGGGTAAAAGCAGCAATAATGGAGTTTCAATCATTTATCAAAAATGAATTGTTATCCAGATGGTCGTGTCACTAAATTGAGATTGGAATTCAGCATTTATGGAAATTTTGTGTGAAAGATTTTTTTTTTTATAAATTTGTCCTTTAGTTTTATATATAATTTGAAAAGACAATACAAAATAATTTTTTCTCACTACTAGAGGTAAGTAATTGTGAGTTATAAATGTGTTTTAAATCAGAAAATTAATTTATGTATTTTTTTCCAATTCTCTTTAGACCCTAAATAGAACAGGAAACCAAAAATCATCAAAATTACTCCCTATGAAAATTACCTTTCTACTTGTGTGCATACTTAGATACAATTATCTTTGTATTGAATTTAGGCACTTATTTTCCAAGAAATAGATACACTGTCATTTATAAGTCTCTTGATACAAGAAAGTCAAATGAAAAAGACTTTTTACATCTGTTCAGTACTGTCTATTATTTATATCATAATCCCATTGTTGATGTCTTATCTATGTCAGAATGTAGGTACATGGACCAGACTGAAATATAGCTGAATTACTTGGGTGAAAATGCTCATACCAGGTGAAAATTCTTGCTGGCCCATACATTTTCAGTAATATGAGCAAAAAAGTGGGACAAATAAGGGTTTGCAAAATTACAGGTGGTGATATTTGTTGCAGGAAGTTAGTCTGTTACATGAAAATATCCATTCTGTTATAAGTGTCTAGACTTCATAATTTCATTAATAAATCAAACACAATTTATTCTCTCTCTAACTCCATTAAAATAAAAAAATACAAAAAATGTATTTATTATTATTCATTATATTTTTAACTCTAATGTCATGACTGTCATGATTTTTTGAATAGACAAGAATTACAGTCTCAGGACTTGAAATTCACTTCAGGCTATGGTCACAGAGGAATATTATATGAGCTGAGAACAGAGAAATTTATTCCCCCTGAAGTGATTTAATTAAAAATAACAATTAAAAATTAAAACTGTTAAGAACAGTTTTTGCTGTACTAAAATGGGAATGACTATGCCAAAGAAAACTAAGTAATGTTAATATAGCAGTAATTACTGAAGAGCACTGATAAACTTATTGAGAACTAGTCAGTGTTCCTGAAAATCTTTTCAGACAGAATGACTGATTTGGCTGCTTCTGTGGTTTATATTTTTGCTTTACTCAAGCTGTATGAAGAATGTATTAATTTTCAGGGATTTTAATTCCCTTCTTGTTCTCTTGTTGCTTTGCACTGAAATGAGACAAGTGAAACCATTGAAAATATTTTTTGCAAAATGAAATTTGCCCAAAGAATCAGATTTTTAACAAGGCTTCACTCAAAATAACAAAAAACCCCAAAACCAACCTGAAATTTCATTTATTTTCAACAAACGCTCTTCCACAACCATTTCAGTTTTGACATCATGATTAAAAACAAATTTAAAAAACTCTATCTCGCATCTAATCTTCTCATTTTTTTTTGTCAGAATAGTCCTTAATCCTTTTCTAGGGTGAAAAACAAATCAAAAAGGAAATAATTGTTCAAGAAGGAAGACTCTAAACAGAGAAATATGTTTAAGCAATAGTTTGATATTTTTCTAACAGGAATCATAAAGATTTTTAATCCAATTCTAAAAAAAAAATTGCGGTAAGTCAAAATTTAATTTTTCAGCATAAAATATTTTCACCTGCAAGGCTTTGTCATACTCTAGAACCTGAAAATTTAGTTGTTTCATCACTAACTTTTGTTGATCCACCAATTACTTGCAGTGACTGTTGCTGTTGCTCTCCCTCCAGTCTCTCAGTGATAATGCAGCATGTGCTTTTCCTTACAGTCCTGAGGCCCCTATTACAAAACCAAAAATATCACCACAATAGGGTTGCAAACACTGATTTAATTCCTCCAATAACTGCTAGTTCAGAATAACTGAAAAGGGATTCAAGTTCCTAGATACATTAACACTTACAAATAGACACTATCCCAATGTACTTCTACCAAGCTGCCCTTGCCTAACCTCTTGTTTCAACATTTTTCCTACTCTTTCTTACTGCTTCCACCAACAGAGCACATGCCTCTAACATCTCCATAAAAGTTGAGATGTTTTATAGCCATGAGGAAAGGAGATTTCTCTGTCTTGATGGAAATAGAATATTGACCACTTTTATTTTTTTTATTAAAAAAAAAAAATTAAAAAATTAAACCAGACAGCTTTCCAGCTCAGCTAAGATGGAAAGCACATCACAGTCAAGCATAGGCAGAAGGAGGAGAGGAGATGGGTACAGAAACAAGAAGGATCTTGGCAGTTCCAATATGCATGAGTTCACAATGGGAAGGCAGTCATTAGGACACATCATCAACTCTTTTTTTTATAGCCATGCATAATCTGCCCTCTCTGTTGAGATCATAAGGCTGTTGTTGACTCAAAGGGTTAATCACAGTTTTTCATAAAATACTCTACTACATAAGGCCGATGTGACTGTAGACTCAACCCCATTGCTGATTCTTCAGTACCTTTGCCACCCCATCCTTTTGCAGCCCACAGATAACTACTTCTATAAGAGGTCACTGCACATCCAGAAGCTCCCAAATTGCCTCTTGTGTTAGGACAATGGAAGCCTGAAAGATTCATGATCTTGACTGATGTCATTTCATCGATATGACAACTGCTATTAACAAATCCAAACTAATAACTGCTTCAAATGAATTTATTCTGCTTTGCTATCCATTTTACACTGTGCATTTGTTTTTAATAGAGCTTTATATGGTTCATTGCTCACTGTGGAAGTGTAATCATATTTTTTGGCCCTTCAGAGTAAGTTAGTCTCAATGACAAAAAGACCAGAGCTGGGAAAAAAAACTCCAGAGCTGCAAAATGCAGGTTTTGGATCCCAAAGGCTGCAGGGATTTAAAATAAAACTGAATCTGGATTCCCAGCTACAGGCAGAAGCTTCAGGCCAGTGACTGCCAGAGGCCATGCTGTGAACATTCACAGACATCAGGGGACAGAAGGAAATAGGAAAAAAATTATAGAGACTTTTTTTAATGACTTGCATCTGCTATCTATGAAATTTCCCAGTGTAGGCAAACAGCTGTCAAAAATTTACATAAAATTTTCAGCCAGGATATCCCTTATAATTTTTTTGATTCACACAGATGAGTGGACTAGACTCAGCTGGCACCGGTAGTAGCCACGGCTTTACTTGATCTTCTGCTCCTATTCTTTTTTAAGTGTCGCTTTTGCTTTTGCAAATATCAAACAAGAATAAGACTAAGTAAAGAGTGATTTAAGTCCATTCCTCCATGAAAAACTTATTCCCTGGCCATCTGGCAACTCCTTAGGTGGTAACTAAAGATGTTCAATGATAGATGAGGTTGCATTTGTGAACTTTATGAGCCATAGTAATAAGAATCTAAGTGCCCTGCCAAGTAACAATGGCATAAAGGCTTCATTAATCTTGTCTAGACCAGCACCACGGCTATAGAGGGTTGTTTCCCTGTCCTGCTCTAGGAAGGTGATGTGAACTGAGCCACCATGTATTTTTCTAGGCATCTGACAGTGGTGATAGCTGTCCACAGGGATAAAAAAACCTCCTATAAAATGGTGGAGTACCATCCTTCTTAGTTGCTGAAGCATAACTATTGGGGAGCCTGGATATGTAGATGTGTGTGTTGTCAGTATAGTCAAAGCTGGGAGGTTTGCTTGGGCAAAGCCTGATATGACTTCTCACAGAACTACTGGAAGGTAACATGGATCAGGAACAGGTGATGTTGCTTTCCAAATAATTTCTCAGTCCTTGAATTGACCATCAGCAGAAATGGAAGTTGAGGTTGAAACCTTCTAAATGAATCATTTGAGTTTTCTTCTTGACAGCCACTCTTATTGCTACACTGCTCATTTTCCATTTTCTTATGCACAGAACACAATTTTTTCTTATCCTGCAGTTTTTCTTCTGCTTACAGTTTCACCATATTTTGCATAGTGACCCTGTGCAACAAGGCATTGCTTTCTAATAAACCAGACACTGGAGGTAAATGGTAGCAGTTCAGTTTAATTTTCACCTTTTTTATTTTTCCCCTTTTTTTTTAACAAGTACAGACCCGCCAATTTTGGGCTAGTTTAAATTAAGCTACATTTTTACCCCTGGCTCTGAACAGCTAAATTCAGGTATAGACAGAGATTGAGGTATAGACAGAGATTCTTCTCAGAGTGTGTCACTGATAGATGCTGCTTATTGCTACCGTTGCTGACATGGTTGCCCAAGGCAGAAGATAAAAACATCGCAGTGCCATTAGTGTGCTCCAGTGCAGCTGTGGATTAGTCCCACTTTGGAATAGAGGGCTCATTTTACAGGGGATGATCTGACAATCAGAGCAGCCAAAGGACACTCTCAAAGCGGTGATGTAAAATGAGTCATGACAAACCCCACAGGAAAAGCAAGAATGGCTGAATAGAACACGATGTGAGAGGCAGGACAGCCTATCTGTGGTGCACACTCACAAAATGGAACCCTCTACCTTCTTGCCACTCCATTGGTTCCTGCTTGTCAGAGTCATGTGCTCATGCTGTTTACAGTCTCAGCTTTCCACAGACTGAAGATCTCTAGTGCGTGTATCCAGTACAAATTATCATCAAACCAAAGCTTTGTTGTCTACCACAACTTTAGTAGGTTTGTCTGGTACTGAACAAAGCTCCTTTCACCCTTCTACTGTTTCCTTTTATGTATCCTCATGGGTTTAAATTTCAGTTCTTGAATGTCTAATTTTTTTAATAAATATTCAGTATATTTAAGAATTACTTTGTTCTTATGGTAGAACAGAACTTCTTTAAATTAAGCTTTCCCTTTTTTGTATTTCAGCAAGTCTATTTTCTGAGATGTGTTTTCACTTCTATTCAGATTTAATAGGATTCATAGCTGTGTTTCAAAAATGTCAAAAGAATCATAGTTTACATATATGTCTTTAACGTGTGAAAACACTAATCGAAACTTTGAGTAGTTCTGAATTTGTTAAAACTCATTTTTAAACTCATTTTTAATTGATCATTAACAAAACTATTCTCTTTTCTTCCTAATGATCTTGGAGATGTGGCTATTCTGAATTTTTTGAGTAGGTCAGATATTGCCAGGTAACTGATTCCTCAGAGAATATAAATAAATAACTATAAATTATCTCTCACAGGTTTTTGTATAAGTTACCTTCCCTGTAATGTTAAGGGACTTTACTATATTGCACAATCATTCTTAATATTCATGGAATCATAGAATGGCTTGGGTTAGAAGACACTATAAACTACAGCTAGTTCAAACCACCCTGCCATGGACAGGGATGTAGCCCACTAGACCACATTGCTCAGGGTCCCATCAAACCTGGCCTTGAACACCACCAGGAATGAGGCATCCACAGCTTCTCTGGGCAACTTGTTCCAGAGTCTTGCCACCCTTCCTCATGTATAAACTAAATGTGACATCTTTCAGTCCAAAAGCATTCCACTCTGTCCAGTCATTTCCTGCCTGCGTAAAACTTTCCTCTCCTCTCCTCTCCTCTCCTCTCCTCTCCAC
>VXAY01005392.1:0-18450 GCA_013399855.1 Oxyruncus cristatus | reverse complement strand
TCTCCTCTCCTCTCCGTCAAATAAACCCATGTCTCACAGCCTGTCTTTATAGTATAGAGGTGCTTCATCCCTTTGATCATCTTAGTGGCTCTCCTCTGGACTCACTCCAACAAGTCCATGTACTTCCTGTTCTGAGGACCTCAGAGATGGATGCAGTACACCAGGTGGGGTTTCACCAGAGTGGAATAGAGAGACAGAATCACCTCCCTTGACCTGCTGTCTACCACTGCTTTTGATGCAGCCCAGGAGGTAGTTGGCTTTATGGCCTCCAAGCGTGCACTGTCGACTCATGTCCGGCTTTTCATCCATGAGAACCACCAAATCCTTCTCAGCAGGGTT
Source organism: Oxyruncus cristatus (assembly GCA_013399855.1). NCBI lineage: Eukaryota > Metazoa > Chordata > Aves > Passeriformes > Cotingidae > Oxyruncus > Oxyruncus cristatus. The sequence continues at coordinate 18,111 of VXAY01005392.1, read as the reverse complement.
GCTCTCAATCCCTTCATTCTCCAACCTGTATTGAACTTCATGAAGCTCATACAGGCCCACTTCTTGAACTTGTCCAGGTCCCTCTGGATAACAGTCCAACCCTTCTGTTCTGTCAACTGCACCACTCAGTTTTGTGTCATCTGCAAACTTACAGTCTGCTCAATCGCCCGTCTATGCCACTGATGAAGACATTTAACAGTAGTGGACCTTATAGGGACCCCCTGAGAGACACCACTCATCACGGATCTCCATCTGGTCAAAAGCTCTGATTGCACTTGAGTTTTCCCTCTGTATGGCTCTTTGGATGACTCTTCTGGCACTGGGATTACCCCAAATCAGTATTTGGTTATGAGGTGAAGGTAATCTAGGTCTAAATTATTCAACAGCTTTCCAGAAGAAATTCTAGAGCCACCTTCACGTCTTATGTGAGCATGGGTAAATCTTAGCTGAATGGGGGATACATCATTGCTTTAGGGATTTTCAAGAAAATATTAATAGGTATGGATACTTTTTTTTTTTTTTCTACTGAGGACATATTTAATCTTTGAAAGTCTTGGGTATGTAAAAGAATGGATTATCAAAGAGAAATTTTTCAAGACTTTCTTTCATCAACAATTGGAAAATACATGTCATTGCTCATATGGCTGCTTATGACACCATTATTTTCTAGACCATTAAATTTATGTAGGATTTAAAAAAAAAAAAAAAGTCAAAACCAAGAAAACAAAATATTTTCTTCTTATTAGTAGGCATTTGGACTGTATTTTTTGGTGGTATGTTTTCCATTTAAAATTGTGCAGGTCAAAAAAGATCCAAAACTTTTGTTTAGCTTAAAAAATTTGACCCCATTAAATGATATACTAGGTCACTAGAGGCTGAAATGTTTCACTCTTTCTCCATTACCTTGTAGCCTCAGTAGGTACATGGACACACAGTATAATGGATATTAATATATTGATATTAAAAGTACATATTAACCAAGAGCAGGTTTGGCTTTTTTTTTTTTTTTTTAATCCACAGTACATATTACTGTGTACACTTTAAGGTTAGACCTGTTTCCATTAAAATGGGTGTCATTCCTATAGGTGTGCTTAAAACTGACTGGATATGAATCTTTTCCTGTATCTAAAAGGTCCAGTTGTATTTGTACAGTGCCTGACTTGAAGAGGATACTCATATGGACAGTTTACTTGCATCTAAGACCATCTGTCCGCAGAGCAGTGCAAGGATGTGCGAAAACTCCTTCAGTCTTCTTACTAATTCCTAGAGACCCAGCAGGATGATTGTATGTATGCCCATTGTCTTCAAGGGTAGTACTGAGCTGATAATTGTTGTATTTATATTTTCCCTAAATAGCAAATTCTTACTTTAGGGCATATTATTAAGTCTGAGAAAATTTAAATGAGGATATTAAAAGTTTGGTACAAGTGAGCTATAAGACCCTCAGGACCTCCACAGTGTGCTCTCAGAAAGCTAATCTTATACAGCATTAAATTGCTCTGCCATCCTTGAGGACTTGAATGCTTTTTCTTTCAAGTAAGTTAATTCACCACCATTATTTGAATAAACAGACTTACAACAACACTGTGATTTAGCATATCTGTCTCATTAACAAAAATGAGCACAGCTTTTTCTTCATTACCCATAAAAACATCAGTATCTGTTTTAAAATATTAAAATGGATTTTTATTACATTTTTAATCTAAAATAAATTTGAGACATATGAATGACTGCCATCTTTTATTATTATTTCTTTACAATGTAGCATCCTTCCAAGATTTCTTTGATCAATATAATGTTTTCAAGGGTTGTTTTGTTTTAAAAAGAAATGCATAGAACTGAGCAGAGTTCTTGAAAATTTAGTTCATTTATTGATTTGTTTACGTAATAAATAAAAAAAAAGTCAACATTATTTTAAAAAGTATTTTGATATTTATATATGAATGTTAATATAATAAAAATTATCTTTTTATTTATCACAAAAGCATTGTGATAAATGTAAATTACTCTGATTATATTTTCTATAGTACCAAAAAGGAAACATATGCTTTCCAACCACAATTTGTAACCCTTTTCAAGGTGTAGAAAATTTGTTGAAAACTTTCCTCAATGTTTGAGCTGAACAGGTATTGTACCATGACATCAAGGAGCCGTCTTTCGTGGAGTTATGGTGCTGAGGCTCAAAGAGGGATACGGGCAATATATGTTACCACTGTCATTTAAGTAGAGGTGCTACTTGTTACTTTGGATCCGTACTGTGAGTACAGCTTTAACAAGCTAAACCCCCAATATTATTTCAGATAATTTAGAGTATTCCTGGCTAAAGTGTACTGATGCTAATGCTCTGTCAAGCAGCAACTGTACTTCATTCACTGGAAGGTTGAAATTCAGTCATGTCTCTGTCTCTCCCTGTATATTCCTAAAGTACATTGAATGTCCCAAATAGATATCATTTAGCCTTAATACAGAAAAAATACTTTTGACTGTCTCCTTTTTCATAAGACTCTAAGTCATGTCTCATATGTCAGATTCAGATCATGTAAATTTATTTATTTTCTCATCTTCTAGAAATATATTTATTTTGGTAACAATGGACAAGTGAGTTTGCTTTAGTGTAATACTGGGAATAAAACTATGACATTTTCATTTTAGGCACCTTAGACAGATTAATCTTTTTGATGTCTTTTCTTTGACTGGTTAGGAAAGATTTTTCACTTCAGTACACTGTTTCAGCCCTTATAGAGAACTGATTTTGTAAGTGTGATACACTGAGTACAGGAAAACATACTGGGAGTCCTTTTCCTTTATATTAAGAAGACACTCTACTTTCTTGTTCCTAAATTTCAAATTTTGCCCTCCCACTCGTGTTAAGCATGAAAGTCAAGGTTATGCTCTTAAAAAATATTGAATTTATAACACATATTTATATATTTTTTACCCAGATACATGCCCTCAGGTTACCCAAAAACTGTATAAATAACAAGTCTCTCATGAGCAGTGAAGAAGTAGTCAAGTCACAGAGGAAATATTCCTGTAGTTGGTACTCTGAGAAAGGTCTCTCTGCAGTAGAATTAGGACACAAAAATCTCATTAGTACCAATAAAAGAGTGTAATTAAAAGTTCAGTTAATATAGTTATTTAATTCATGTTTATTTTTAAAGTGCACCTATTCTGGTACACTATTGTATCACACAAGTTATCTACACTGACAAGTTATTTACTTCTATCAGTTGCAACAGCTGAATTAAATGTAGAGTTGGTGTGACTTCCAGTTAATAACAAACTTCTGTTTATTTGAATACCTTCCTCTGAGGAATAAATTGACACCTCTTTTACACTCTTTTTTTCCCCTCTGGCCTTGTCACAAATTACTACCGATATTCTCTTTCCCCCTTGTTTAGAGACACAGGGTGGTGATCTATGCATCCCCTTCCATCCACTGCATGGACTCTGATGTTCTAAAGCTGTTTCAGCCTAAGTCTGTTCAACAGAGGTATCTGTATATCCAGATTTATTAACAAGGACTCTAAGAACCCCCAGCCTTTAGAGTGGGGGTCATGGAGAGATACTCAGCTTGAAACAGCACTTTGACCAAGAAGTTACTATTCTGATGAGGGCTGTCAAAATGAGAATAGCTCTTCTGCCTAATTATAATTAAAAGGTTTGGAGACTATAAATTCCCCACATGAGCCAAAGGAAGGAAAAAGAGATTCCCATCAGAACATCAAAAAAAGGAGATGTAAGTAGCTCTGCCAGCTTGTGACCTCCCTGCTTTGCAGTGTTGCTGTTCGACTCCACATCTACCTGTTTCTCTGCTGATGCATCATCATTCCTTCCCTTGTGAGACTCCTTTAGCTGTTTCCTCAGCTCTCTATGATCCACAGCCTACTTCTGATACAGCATGGCTGCCTAATTTTGATTCAGATTTCTGGGAAAACCGTTGAATGATAAACTTCATCTGTTAGATACATAGATTAGGGCCATGCAAGATAAGAAAGACTGAGATTAGAGCTAAGACTTTCAACCAGGACATCTAACTAGCAGCTCAAGTTTTTAAGAGGAAAACCATTAAAATTACAAGTTGAAAAAGCATAAGGAGAGAAAAAAGGGGACTTGGAAAACAGTAACTTAAAAATCATACCGCTACAGGAAGCAGCAAAGGACAAGGCTTCTCCCCCTGATAGAGAATTGATGCAAATGAGTAAAAGATCAGAGATAATGTTATATTATTTGTGACAATAAACTCACTGTCTCTGCATCAGTATTTTCACACGGTTTAACATTTCAACTGTCCAATTGGTTATAGTCTCAAAAAAAATCTAGATTTTGACATGATTGAACACCAGTCAGCATTTTCCACAAAAATACAAGTTTTGACTGAATAGTGAACTTTTCTCTCAACTGAAACTTAAGCTAGGAAAATTATTATTGGTTCCTGTTTCCTATTTTTCACAAAAATGTTCTGCATATCTTCTGGAGATTACTTGTAAATGCATTAAGATTAATGAAATGCTACAGCTGACTAAATAAACTAATAAAGACAATTTAATTTGGCATCACAGCAGATGTTTAATTTAGTTAAAAAATAAGCCTTGACAGGATAGCTAATAGTGACATTGCTAGGACCTGAGATACTGGAAACCCAAGGTCAAAAACTTGTCTCTAGTTAGAGATATTTGTGCAACTCTCAATGCCTCACCTCAGTAAATAGCTGTGTTCAGTGACAGAAGTAGGAACACAATGAGGCTCCCTTCAGATGTGTAAAAATTCTTTACTTCCTTGATATTGCCCAGGAACTATCTAATGAAACTTTTGATGAAACTAGTAGAGTTCTGTTAAAAGAAAAAAAAAGTCAATACAAGAAATCAACATTAAAAGAAAAGTAAAATTTATTTACTGGAAAAAAAAAAAAAAGTTTTATCTCTAGAAAATCAAGGGGAAGCTGGTAAATGAAAATACCTGAAAAACAGTAACAAATTAATTTAAAAATAATTCAAGGCAGATAAACATTAACATGAAATTTAACCAATGGTTTTGTTTTTATTTCTAAAAAAATGACACCCTTTGCTTTTTACTATTGATTTGCCAAGCATTTTTCTGAAATTTTCACAATACACCTTACAGCTGCTGTTGACTTAGAAAGGTATCAATCCTTGGAACTACTTGGAAAATACTTGTAGTTGGAGTTAGTTTTTTAAAACTAAGGTTTTCTAAATACTAATCAAAAAGTCCTAAGTTAGAGACAGTCTGGCAGTTTTTGACTATATCTGTATTTTACAAAAGGAGAGTAATACATGCAGAATAAAATACAAGGCTCTGGTCTGTTCTTTTTGGATGAATTGGAACTGCTATTTCATCCCATAATGTAAGATCAAATTTTGAGTTGTCTTTGAAAACTTTGTTAGTGGCCGAGTTTGTGGGGAAGAGGGTATGGGGAGGTGCTTTTTGCCCTCAGAGTGACTTTCTGCTCTATGAAAATATATTTAATGTATCCTTCAAAAATATTTATGGTTATCTCAACTTTCTCTTATTCAGTGAATGTTTTAATGGGCTGACCTTGAATCTATATGGCAAGGTAGAGTGTCATCAAAGGTCAGCAATGGCAACAGAGTAATGATCCATAATCCATGAAACTGAGGCAAAAGTGAAAGGCTTATTAGACATTTATTGATGTCATTTATTTGATGTTTCAATAACAAAATGATAATCATAACATCGCAGACTACTAAGATAATTACCTGATTCACATTTGCCTGGCACACATCACACGAGCTTATCATAAGATAAATCGTTTGATAAGCTTCAAATAATATGTTAAGTTTCAGATCCTTATCTTCAAGAATAGTGGGTGAAATATTACTAAATATCACTTAAGATGAATTCTGAGCAAATGAACTATATCCATACATCACTTGATTCCCTTAACATTGAAACATCACCAGCTGTGATTTGAGGGTGTTGCACTTGACTGGCACTTAGTAAATTTGCATATTTGACAAATGTGTTGACTCAGGAATTCTGAGTTTTAATAATGCTTTTGATACAGTGTCTTTGGGCACTTGCCCATTTAAGTGACATTTTTTTACTTTCCATATAAAGAGAGTTATTGTAAAACTTATACATCTCATTGACTTAAATAATGTTGGCAAAGCACATTGAAGGTAAAACAAATTATTCATGTAATTTTAATGTAATCAAATTAAATTTCAGACAACAGAGTAACTTTTCCTCCAATCTGGACTTTTTACTGAATAAGTCATTGTGTTTGGCAGCTGATTCTTGTGTATGTCTCAGCTGGACAGCTAGTTACCTTTTTAACATTTTAGGAGTAGACTTTCAGACAGGAAATTACATACAGGACTTTCATTAGCATAAATATATAATTTATTTTTATAAATAGGTTTGGCATCTAGAAATTCATGTATCATGGATTTTCAATGTTACGTGTTACAGTGAGCCATTTAACACTTGCATAATCAATTTAGTTTGAACTTGTAAGCAATACAGGACAAAAACTATGAAGGGAAAATTGAGAAAGGAAGAAAAAAGCTATTGGATTGTTTACCCAGCCAAAATAGAAAGCTGAAGTTTAGAGCTATAGTTAATGTAAATGGGGTGCTCTTTAGCAATGACCATTACGTTCATGAGCAACACGAAGAGCAGAAAGATATGTGCCAATTATTTTGACTGTACTTTAGTTGGGTTTGTCAGGTTGTCGTGTAGGGCGGCTGGGACCAGGAGCTGGAAGCCATGGGGGCTTCCCAAGGCATCACGGCAGGCCCTCAGAGAGCATGTTTCACCAGCCCAGCAAGGAGTAGGAAAAAAGATCACTGCCCTGGACCTCTTGGCTACACTCTTACTAATACCAAAGAGGGTTTATTTGACTAACTTTGCTAGAAGGGTAAGTTGTTGTCTCATGTTCAACCTGTAGCATGTTAGAACTTCCAGGTCCTGTCCTTCAGAGCTGTTTCTGTCCAGCTGAACCCCAACCTTTGCATGAGTTTATCCCAGCTAAGGTCCATTTGCTTTTACTGAACTTTATAAAATTCCTGTCAGCCCATTTCCTCAGTTCGTCAGGATACTACAGCCCTCCTTCTCAAACTGTATCACCTACGGCAGGAACCCATTTGTGTTCATTATCCCGGGCATTATTAAAGTGTTAAACTTTCTCGCTTCAAGTCTCAACTCCTGAAGAACACCACTAGCGAGCAACTAAAAGTTACCAGTTAGACTTCGTATAACTACTCACAACCATGTTAACCTTGGGGTCGTGGTTTCCAGCCAACTGATAGTCTACCTACCCACTTGATATCAGACTTTACTAGTAGGCAGACTACATCAGTAATAGGATAACTGGTCTATATGAGCATGATAACCATATTCTGCTTTCAAGTTCTGCACATTATTAATTACAAAATGGAAGTGCAATTGGAATTGTGAAAAAAGGAAAACATGGTGGGGGGACACCAAGAATACAGAGCTGTGCTAATCTTTATGTGACTGTATGTAATAGGTATACCAATGCCTTCTGAAATGACTGTAGTATCTGTCTTTTCTTTGATTCAATCAGAATATATCTAACAATAACTGATGAGAATGTTGTGGATGGTCAACATGTATGTCAGATCAAAAAAAAAGCTGGAAAAATTAAAAAACCCCTAAAACTTTGCTCTGGAATGTTAAATATATGGCATTTGTATTAGGAAGTTCCTGAAGAAAGCAGTGGAAAATGGGAGAAGAAAGTAGCATTTCACACTTTTTTTTTTTTTTTTTTTTTTTTTTTAGAATATATTACCAAGCACTGTAAAATATTGAAGTATATTATCCATTAACCTGGCCTTTGAAGGCAGTTGCGATTTTTTTTTTCTGATTTCACACGGGGTCTTGCTTTCTCCTCTACACTTCCACTGGGCTGGATGGAAGGTGATGGTCTTTGTCATTGTTTGTGACTTCACTTCACACTGGTTCACTCATAACCTTTTGATTCTTGAGATATACTTTTTGTCTTGTATTTCTCTTTTTCTATCAGGGTGTTTATCTGAAGAGTCATACAAACGTAAGTATTTTTAGAAGCATTTCCAAGCTATTTGCATGATAAGCATGAAAAAACCCACCCCTCCATGATTAGAAAATCACTTCTAACTATTCAGTATTCTACCTGGGTTAAAACAAAAGCCAGTTTTTCTCCCCCAGTTAACTAGTGAAATATGAAAAAACTTACCTATTTAGCACTTCATTTTAGTTACTTTTTTAAAAATTTATCCCTAATACTGTGTTAATAATCTCTAATATTGTATTTATTTTCAATCAACCATATTTTCTTTTTTTTTCTTATGAATTTCTAAGTTGTTTAAATGGTGCAAAGAAATTATGAACAAAACCCGATTACTAGATCAAGTAGCCTGATATCCTCTTTTATGTAGCAGATAAGTTTATTCCAGTTATTCCTGTGTTGAGACATTTATCTTCTTTGGCACTACCACATTTACTGGAAAGACATCAAGCACTTATGCAAAGATTTCAAAGGAATAATCTACCACATTTTGGTTCAGGTGTTTCATTACTCTTTCTTCTCTGAATATATACCTTTTGCCTAATATTGGCTGCCTTTATTTTACTTCTTTAAGTGCCTGATCATCTAGTAATTATAATAAATATTTACAAGAATAAATATTTATGCTGGCCAACATAGCATTTGAAAACAGACATGTTCTCTATCCAGAAGTGCCTCCTAAATCAAGACAGACAGAGAAGCAAAACTAAGAACTCTATCTTTTTCTGTTTAGAGACAAACCAGAGATGGAAACATCTCCAGTATCAGCGCATGTAAAAGAATAACCCCTACAATATCACACTCACCACACTTGTGTTACTTGCCAATAGCATGATTTCTGAATCCCACACCTGGCAAGGGCAACACTACTTGAAAAAAAGGTAAAAATAACAGAGGCCACCTAAACCATCATGGGAAGAACCTTGCAATGCCACGCCCTGCTGTGTCCTTGTCACTAACAACCCTGATGCTGTGCTGACAGCGTATGTAGTTTTGTGTCCTCCAGAGACTGAGAAAAGCTGCTGTGCTGCACTGGGACTTCAAGTGATGCCAGTCCTGCATCCATAGCTGTGTGAGCTACTTTTCAGCTACTTTGTCCTATATCTCTCTGTAACATATTGTGTGACTAGAAACCATTTGTAAGCATACCTGAAATACTCCCAATGTGTTCAGAAATCTGAAAATCTGACATTGTGTTTTGGGGGAAAGAAATCCAAGATTGTTCCTGGCAAGTTCTGGCTATGTCATATCTACTATGGAAAGATCTGTTTGCTCTGAATTAGATAAGACAAATATTTCAGCCTTTTATGAGATTGTTCTCTACTTTAAATTCAAACCAAAGAATTCACAAAATTGTGACTGGGGCAACCATTCAGGAGAGTGTTTTATCAGATAAACTTTATCCCTTATCAGTGCTAAGTACTGTGTCAATGTGACAAGGTGATTATGAACCAGCAATGCACCATGGTGGCAATTAAAGCCAACAGTGTATCTGAGCTGTATCAGAGGGAGCCTTTCCAGCAGGTCGAGAGAGATGATCTTCTCTTTCTACTCAGCACTGGTGAGGCCACATCTGCACTGCTAGATCCAGTTCTGATCTTCCCAATATAAGAAAGATAGGGGTCTTAGTAGAGCAGTCCAGGGAAAGGCCACAAAAATGTTTATGGTACTGAAGCAATTGAAAAACCTTAAAACATTGAGAAAGCATAATCATATTAAAAATGACAATCGGAGTTCCATCAAGAACCCCCTTGAACATGTCATGAAGCCATAAAAGCAGGGAAAGAACTCTTATGTTATTAATGGAGTTCTCCAGGTTAAACTAATCATATTCATATACTGTATTACACTATCCAAAGTTCTCAAATTACCCACAAGTAATTTAATATACTTGAATCATATGTCTACAAGCACTGCCAGAATCCATTTGCATTTTTTCCATTGCAGAGGAGGTTATACAGGGCAAAATGATAAAAATATACTTTAAAATAAAATCTTACTTTGGAATGTCAAGTAGATATATACCAGAGACAACATATTGCCTCTGTGCTTTAGATAATGGATTAAAGAATATGGTGCTGTAACAGGACAAAAGTACTTAGATCACTGATGAAAGACTTCATGTCAAAGACTTCTTGTACAAACCTTATGGGCACTGACCCACAGTGACAGCAGTTATCATCAGCTCTTACTGTATCTTACAGCATGGAACAGAAGAGGCTTTTGCTCTAAGAACAACTTTTTCATCATTTTGCAGCATGTCAGGGGAATATATTAGTCATAATCAGTACTCCGGCATTCAGGCTGTGTGTTTGGCAATATTTCATCAAGAAGCAGACACCTAATTAAGGAAAAAGAGTTCATGTTAAAAATTTCCTTTAGTTGAAGAATATTTTGATAAACATACAGTTGAATATATACATATATTCTAAAACTTTGTTGCTATTAGACTTACCAAGAAAAAAATAAAGAAACACAAAACCCAAGAATTGTTTGTATTGGAAAAGACCATTTTGTTCTACAGTTCAACAGGTCAAGGCATCTATTAATGTGACAGCTACAGTAATCTTCTCTTTCTCCTTTGTTCTGCACAAAACCAATTCTCTGACATAATTTTCTTCATTTGTGCTAATCCACCAATATTGTCAGCTCATAATCCATTATTACTTTTTACTGTTTTAACTGTTAACCCAACACTGTCAAGTTACCACTAGGAATAAAGATGAATAGTAAAAAAATGATTTATAATGTATTATTTACATATATATATAATATAATGTTATGATTCCATGTAAAAGAGTTGCTTTATTGCGCAGATACCTGTAGTATAAATTTCATACAGATTCTAGTGCTTTTACCAAAAGCAAATAGAAATATAAACTGTGTTAAAAGTGAAGATAATACTTATCTCTCTTCATTTAAACCCTATTTGAAGTTCTGTATTTCTGTAATGATTACAAAAAAAATATACAGCAAATTTTAGGCAGCTGAATAAAAGTCTGACATACATTCTTCTTATTACCCCAATTTTAGAAGTCAGAGGTGTAAAAAAATATGTTTCAAAGGAAACCAAGCTCCCATTGTGTTCTTTTACCTACACAAACATTTTTTTGTGGACATCCTGCTGGGTTCCTGCTACAAGTGAGCATTGATTCCTTGATAAACGTGAGATGAACATTCAGTGTCTCTGTCAGGTGTCAAGGCAGAAGTCCACAAAAGCACTTGTTTGTAAATATTGCTAAAGAATAAAAAGGACTGTGCATTTCCATCCAATAAAATATGACAACTTGTTGTACTAAAACAGAAGGTTGCACCTATTCTAAAAAATCAGATTAGATATTGGTACTCTTGATATTGATTTTATGTTCAGTTGGCAGATGGCAGGTTGATAAAAAAATATTTATAATGCTTTCCTATAGTTTTCTATGTTATTAAAACAAGTTGATAAAGAGGCTCCAAGAGTTCCTTGATGGAGTTGCTCCAGGACACTGATTGTTGCAGAACATAACATTTAATCCTCTGCTTAAACCACACATTTTCACTAAATGAAAATTTTGTTCTCTATACATTAATAAAAAGGTCTAATACAAGTAACACAGAACAGTAGCATTTTTTATTATCTGTAGTATGGTTTTTCCTGAAGTGAGACTCATGCTAGAGGAAAATACATAAAATCAGGTGGCTTTGAGTGGAATTCTTCTGACAAAATCAAAATGTCTACATTCTAGATGGTCATCTGAGGTTCCATCATTTTAACATAGACTAATGCTTCCCTGGACAGAAGCCACACAGTACTAATTAGGAATTGTTCCCAGTAGATATTTTGGACATGCCAGCAGCTGATATGATGAAGAAGCATGTTTAGGCATGTAAGCACGAGCAGAGCTATGGCAGTTAGAAAAGGAGCCAAGTTAAAATTCTCACCCTCCTTCATTTGCTGATGCACACACTCCGCTAGTTTAAAATAGTTCATGTAATGCCTGTAACATACTAATAAACCAACTTCAGGGAAGCCTCTCTTTGGCTTTCTTGTTCATTAAGTATATAAATAATTGCTGGTTTCTGATAAGAAAAAAAGGGCTGAAAGCAGATATGCGTGAAAGTATTAAGGAAAAGGGGACAGATTTTGTCTTTATTAGAGACTGTTTTTACTATATCAACTCTCAATTAATTTTCATAAGGTGAAGAAAAGCCCAAAAGACTTGAATGCTCTTTCTAAATATTCACAAAGGAAAATTATATACAATTTAATGATATTTAACAAACCCAGACTAGCAAGCATATCAGTTTCAAATCTGTTAGGCTGGTGAAGTTCTGGCATTCTGAAAGATTGCCAGATTCTTGTTAGGATTTTATGGATGCTCGAGAATCCCTTACATTCAAAACTAAAGCGCAACTGCAACACAGTGTGTGCTTAAAATCTCCTGTTCTTGAAAATAAAAAAGAGCTTCAGAAGGGCTAGATTTTATTTTTTAGTCCTGAAGTAAATGAATAACACCATTTTGTCCCCAGACTTGCCTCTTTGACCAATCAGTTCAGGTTCAGGTTCATTCTTTTTAGGTCTCATTATCACAATAGACCAAGAACTGTTTCCATACTGAAGTCTGAATAGGGCTTTCTAATAATACCTTTGCTGGACACTCACACAGTTAGTACTGTCCCACAGTAAAGCAGGACTAGAGCTTAGAGAAGGCAGCAGGAACCTTACAAAGGATCTGAAAGAGGAAACACCACATGATCTATTTGGAAGTAACAGATGGATTTTAAAATATTAATTCGAAAGAGGAATTAATATTTAAGTACTAAAGATGTGATTGTACACAACTCTGAGTAAGAGCTGAATGAACTGGAAACACTCAGCATTGAAAAGATGTTTGATAATGCTACTCATAACTAGAACCAATGAGTGAAAAAAATAAATACTTTCAAAATTTGCTGCAAATTTGCAGCAAATGCAAATACACTCTGGATTTAAAATATTTTTTGGGAAAAAAAAAATATGTGAAACCATTTCAGAACAAAAGCTCCAAGAGAAAAATATGACAACTTAGCCTACTGCAAACAGGTTGGCAGTGCCAAGAACTGTGAATGCCACAGGATTCTGGTCAACATGCTGATTATAAAACCTACTAGTGGATTTCTTACTAACCAGTTTTTTAAAAATCAGAAAAATTAAACTACTTGGGGACATTGTCTCATTCAAAAATATATACATATATATATGTATGTATGTCTCCTGCATATATATATATGTAAAATGTATAAATCTATAACAAATATATTCACAGACATTTTATAAAATTATAATAAGAATGACCAAAATCCTTCTAATAACTGCTTGACATCTGTTACTGAGAAGAATTAATATAGTATTTAGTAAAGTCTTGCTACCTTTTGGGTTGGGTTACGCAAAGCAAAATTGTAGTTCTCCTGTCACATGAGAATTACTGAAATAGACTCAAGGGCACTAGAGAACGAATCATAGACAGTAAGGAAAGCGTTGTACCATTGACAGCCAAGATAAACATTTAGAATCTGGACATTTACATTATAGAGTCATATAGGAGTTTGTTGAAATAATTATTGTTATTCTTTTTTTTTTTTCCAACTTTTAATCCTGAAGAGAAAACAATTTAAAAATTCAGGCCTTGAAAAAGTAGATCTGTTTCTCAATGTTAAAAAAAAACCAATATAGGAAGGAGAATTCAGTTAATTCAAGGCCACATAGCCTGGTCTGAGCTCCAGAAGAAATAATGAAAATAAGTACTAGGAGATTTAACTCATAGAGAATTAAAGGATTAAATTATAGTTAATGCCAATCAATAACCATAGAAAATAGGTCTTATTAAACAAACTTGATTCTCTTCTTTCAAATTATAAATATATTTGATAATAATAACAGCACTGTTGGGAAACAGCTTCCTGTAAGGTATCTGTGACAAAGTACTGTATATTATTTGCAATAAAGAGTAGCAGTACTTGAAATTAGCAATGCAAACATGAAATGGAATACAAACCAGATGACATGTATGATAGTTGGAACACCATTTCTAATATGAATTTTTATTGACATCCCACAGGCATGGTAACTTCCAACAATGATCAAAGTTTAATCAATGAACCAGAAGTAAACACAAAATTACTGCCCGTAAAATGTGCAGGTGAAAAGACTGAATGATAAATGATGAGGAATATGAGTCTCGGAACACTGAACCAGTTCAAAAAAAATAAGGTAATAATCAAATTTTGGATCATAACTTACAAAAGGGGAGAAATAGGATGAATCTTGGCTGTCTGAACAGTAGAGTGGTACACAAGATGCAAGAAATGTCTTTCCCCGCCCCCTGCCTTCCCCCCCGGATATACCATCAGAGTCCTGAAACAGTCTGCACTCTTCCTGTCACGTTGGTGAGAAGACATTAAATTTTTGGAAATATTGAAAGGGATACATAAATTGCCACAAAAGCATGCAGGGCTTGTAGGGAATGCTGCAGAAGAACTCAGAACACTCCGTTGATCTTAGTGTAGATGAGACTGAAAGGTGACTGGATTACAGTGACTCAGTGCCTTCACAGAGGGAGAATACAGTTATTGATGGAGTTCTGAATTGCAGAGAGAAAGGCGTATCAGGAATCAGTAGGTGGATAGTGAAGTAGCCCTTATTTAAACTGGAAATCTAATGTATCACTCATAAAAGTGGGGGCAATTCTTTTAAAAGTATAGTGATGAGTCTCTTACTGTGTTTATGCATAACTTCGTGTCAAACCAGGCCACAAGTATTGCCAGAAGTCAATATAGAAAATGGAGCAGCCTGGAATAGGCAAAATATTAGATCAAATACCAATCTGTCTAAAAATCTGTGAATTTCTTGCAAAAATGCATACAAATAGCTCCTAATAATGAAACTAATAATGTGTTTTTGCCTGTAGGTCTTTAATTTAGAGGTATTTATTTTTTACAGTTGTTTGGTAGCTGCATAGTGCATTTAAGCTTTGCTTCTCATGTTCCTTCCCATTCCTTCATTCTCTGCCTGACTTCAAGATCAGAGACTCCATAAGCAGCCTCTACAAATTAAATTCTTCTAATTTGTACAGAAATATATGAACAAAAAACTTGTGGTGCTTATCCCAGACTGAGAGATCAGCCAAGCTATGTAGAACAGGAGAAGTAACTGCTTTTTCTTAGTAAGATGCCAAAATCTTTTAAAACAACAAACACACACAAGAGGTCTATTCATTTTTTCATACGGAGGATATTAGCACAGATAGCTTTGGTTAATACCAACGAAATAAGCATGTAAACCTTCTACATACTGTATGGGATTATAAAGGTCTCTGATGTTGCCTTCAGTGATAGATTTTTCTTTCAGATTTTCTTTTGTTGATGTACAGGGGGGACTTTGGATGTAGCTATTAAGCACAGCAGAGCCCTTTATTTCATTTTAGATAGAGTTGGTTGGGGAATTAGCAGACACCTCATACTTGTGGCTAATGTAGTTGAAATACAGACACAACTCTTGCTTTTAAAAAGAGAGATACATTCTATCTTACTATTATTATTATTATTACTTATCCTATCCTACTTTTACAATAATGCATTACATTTTGCTAATTTTCATTTCATTTTGTTCTATTTGGAGATCAGCGAGGTGTGGTGGCCTGTTATTCCTTTGCCAGAACAAACTCACTTCCCCACTGAGATTTTATGACTCTCATTTGTTAGACTGATGCAGTATTAGCTGACAAACAACACTAATCCACTGCCACTAACCAGTGAGCCAATTTAGCAACTGTTCTGCATAGGACTACAAGTATCTCTCTGTCCCCTGGGAACTGCCTTTTTAACTTATTTTGAGATATGCTTGTACTAACCTCTGATCATTTCTGTGTAGTTGTCGTCACTCTGTATTTTGAGAAGTTAGGCACTCATGTCTAGAACTAACTACCTGGTATTTTTCCTTTTTAAGGATTTTAAATCTTATTATCCTGTCATGAAAGCTTGAGAACTATCACAATACAGAAGAGATTTCATTCTTTGCTCCCCAGAAGTTGAAACTTGGACAATGGACAATGGTGTTAAGGGAAAATAATTTTTATTGTATTTTGTTGTTCCAATTATCTGAGCACCTCAAAAGAGACAGTTAAAAAATGAAGGAATCAATGAACTCTGTAGTCCTCCCTGTGGATATAGCTTCAATTGTTGGCTGTAAAGTAAACCTGAACTAGTATACTACCATGTAAGGTATTAAGCAGCTAGTGAGATTTAAATGCTGAAAGACAATGAATAATAGAGAATTGTCCCTGAGGAATCACATACAATACATCTTTTTCAGCAACATGAACAGTGGGATAGAGTGCACCCTCAGCAAGTTTGCCAGTGACACCAAGCTCTGTGGTGTGATGGACAAACTGTAAGTGTCCTTGAAAGGTCCCAAACCATTCTATGATATGGTGATTACTTTTTATATTGTAGAGTCTCATCATCCAGTTTTTGCACATACGAGTCTAAAACCTTCTAAATTGACCT
Organism: Oxyruncus cristatus; assembly: GCA_013399855.1. Classification (NCBI taxonomy): domain Eukaryota; kingdom Metazoa; phylum Chordata; class Aves; order Passeriformes; family Cotingidae; genus Oxyruncus; species Oxyruncus cristatus. Next base: position 1,532 of record VXAY01005392.1, on the reverse strand, counting down.
ATAAGGACTTTTCCAATAGCAGGGCATGCACCTAATGAAAAATAGTCTATATAAAATTGTTAATGACCAGCTCAGCTGATCCCACTGTTTTTCCTTTTGTCTTCATGAATTGTGAGAGTTCTAGACAGCAGTCCTTAGGGTTAATCAGCATAGCTTTTGGAAGTAATTAGAATAGGATAGAATAGTCTATTTCAGTTGGAAGGGAGCTGTAGCATACTGCCAACTGCCTGGCCCCTTCAGGGCTAATCAGAAGTTAAACCATATTATAAGAGAATTGTCCAAAGGCATCTTTAAAACTGACAGCCTTGGGGCACCAACATTATCTTTCAATTCAGTATAAGCTAAAATTTTTACAGTGAGAACAATAATTCATTTGAACAAAATCCCCAGGTATGTGGTAGAGTCAATAGAACTCTACCAATAGGATAGGATGCTAGATAATCTCATCTAGATTCTCTTTCCCATAAAATATTGGACCAGATAAGGTTTCGAGAATCCTTCCAATCTGGGCTGTTCTGTAATTCTGTGATTTCTTTTGTTTCAGTTGGGTCTGCAGAGATACATACAACTCCCATCTATTCAAGGAAGAGTAAGAAAGAGAAGAAGGAAACAAGATTTTGCAGGTAAGTCCTGGTGGATGAGAGGCTGGACATGAGCTGGTAATGTGAGCCAAGAAATGCAAATGTGTCCCGGTCTGCATGAAAAGCGGTGTGGGCAGCAGGTCGAGGGAGGTGATTATGCCCCTCTACTCCACTCTAGTGAGAACCACCTGGAGTGCTGTGTCCAGCTGTGGGGTCCTCAGCGAAGGAAGGACATCAACCTGTCAGAGTAAGTCTGGAGAAAGGCCACAAAAATGAGCAGAGAGATGGAGCACCTCTCCTATGAGGGAAGGCTGAGACAACTGGGATTGTTTTCAGCCTGGAGAAGAGAGGATGTGACCTAATTGTGGCCTTACAGTACCTGAAGGGAGCCTACAAGAAAGATGGAGAGAAACTTTTTACAGGAGCATGTAGTGACAGAACACAGGGAAAATAGGTTTAAACTGGAAGAGAGAACGGTTGGATTAGATATTAGTGAGAAAATCTTTACCGTGAGGATGGTGAGACACTCAAATAGGTGGCCCAGAGATGTTGTGGATGCCCAATCCATGGCGTGTCCAAGGCCAAGCTGGATGGACCTTTGAGCAACCTGCTCTAATAGAAGATGTCCTTGTGCAAGGCAGGGGGGTTGGACGTAGATGAGCTATAGAGTCCCTTCCAACCCAGCCCATTCTTTGATTATATGATTCTGTGAAGTCATACAAGTCATGTGTCAGGAATTTCCAGAGGTCTGTGCTAAATTCTTTATTTGGTTTGAAAAATAATTCAATTTTCTTTCTGACCTTGCTTTATTAGACAATAATGTCCACTTAAAAAAAAAAAAAAAGGAGAGGGTACGATCTCACAATTCTTTATTAGAAAATATTTTGGTCAGTCAGATGATATCCATCTCCTAATATTTGTTTCTAAGCTTCTTTTCCTTTTCTTTTCCTT
>VXAY01005391.1:0-63974 GCA_013399855.1 Oxyruncus cristatus | reverse complement strand
TGTGTCATCCCACCACATTTCTGAAAGAAACAGGAGAACCAACCCGATCAACACATGGCTTAAAGACTGGTGCCATTGGTGTAATTTTGGCTTTTCAATCATGGGGCAGTTTATACAGCACCAGGCCTGATGGAGACCAGTGAGGCTTGCCTGTGTAAAAGGATGGAAAGTATTCTACCCCATGAGTTGGCAAGGATGATTGAGAGGGCTTTAAACTAGGGGAAAGGTGATAAGACCAGGCTCCCTAGAAATTAGCCTAGAGGAGGCATGCCAGATTTGGGGGTGAAATCAGTATCCCAGCTGAAGTGAATCTACACCAATGCACACAGTGTGGGTAACAAACAGGAGAAGCTGGAGGTCACTGTGCAGCAGGAAAGGTATGACGTAGTTGCCATCACAGAAACATGGTGGGATGACTTGCAAGACTGGAGTGCTACAAGCACTTCAGAAGGGTCAGGTGAGGAGGGAGAGGCAGTGGGGTGACTGTATATTAGGGAATCTTTCAACTGTTTAGAGCTTAAGGGTAGTGGTGATAAGGTTGAATGTCTGTGGGTAAGAATCAGGGACGGCTAGCAAGACAAACATCGTGGTGAAAGTCTGTTATAGACCACCCAACCAGGATGAAGAGGCAGACGAACTGTTCTGTAAGTGGCTGGCTGATATTTCACGATCACTAGCCCTTGTTCTTATGGGAGACTTTCACTTGCTGGATGTCTCTTGGAAACTCAACACAGCAGAGGGGAGGCAATCTAGGAGGGTCCTGGAATGTGTGCAAGATAACTTTCTGACACAGCTGGTAAGTGAACGGTGGGTGGGAGATGTGGTGGTTGGAGGCTGTCTTGGGCGCAGCAACCACAAAGTGACAAGGGTTGGACTTGATGATCTCCGAGGTCCTTTCCAACCCGTCTGATTCTATGATTCTATGATTCTATGACAGTTTTCAGTTCTTAGTGAAGTAAGGAAGGGGGTCAGCGAAACCTTTATCTTGGACTTCCAGAAGGGAGATTTTGTCCTGTCCAGGACACTGGTTTGGAGAGTCCTTTGGGAAACAGCTCTTAGCAACAAAGGGGCCCAGGAAGGCTGGACATACTTTAAGAAGGAAATCATAAAGGCACAGAAGCAGGCTGTCTGTGTGTCTTTAAGCTGTTGGGAAAGAAGACTGGCCTGGTTGAACAGGGAGCTTTCACTGGAACTCTGGGAAAAAAAGAGAGTTTATCATCTTTGGAAGAGGGGGCAGGGAACTCAGGAAGAGTACATGAATGTTGTTAGCTTATGTAGAAAGAAAATTAGAAAGGTGAAAGCTCAGCTAGAATTTAATCTGGCCACTGCTGTGAAAGATAATAAAAAATGTTTTTATAAATACATTACCAACAAAAGGAGGAAAATCTCCAACCTTTTTTGGATATGAAAGGGAACCAAGGATGAGGAAAAGGCTGAGGTATTTAATGCCTTCTTTGCTTCCGTCTTTAACAGAAAGACCAGTTATCTACCTGAGCTGGTAGACAGGGACAGGGAGCAGAATCTACCCCCAGCAATCCAGGATGAATTAGTTAAGTGACCTGCTGTGCCGCTTAGACACTCGCAGTCCATGCAGCTGGATGGGACTCACCCCAGGGTACTGAGGGAGCTGGCAGTATAGCTCAGCAAGACACTCTCCCTCGTTTGTCACCAGTCCTGGCAAAATGGGGAGGTTCCAGATGGCTGGACGTTGGCCTGTGTGATGCCTGTCCTTGAGAAAGTCCAGAAGGAGGATCCAGGGAACTACAGGCCTGTCAACCTGACCTCGGTGCCCAGGAAAGTTAGGGAACAGATTATTTTGAGTGCGATTACACTGTGTGTACAGGACAAACAGTGGATCAGGCCCAGTTAGCATGAGTTTAGGAAAGGCAGGTCCTGCTCGACCAACCTGATCTCTGTTTATGAGCAGGTGACCCACCTAGTGGATGAGAGAAAGGCAGTAGATCGAGCTGGACTTCAGTAAAGCCTTTGATACTGTCTCCCATGGCATTCTCATGGAGAAGCTGGCAGCCCGTGACTTGGACAGGTGCACTCTTTACTGGGTTAAAAGCTGGCTGGATGGCCAGCTTGAGGGTGGTGGTGAACGGTGCTAAATCCAGTTGGTGTCCGGCAACTAGTGGTGTCCCCCAGGGATCAGTATTGGGGCCAGTCCTGTTTAATATCTTTACTGATAATTTGGACAAGGGGATTGAGGGCACCCTCAGTAAATTCGCAGATGGCACTAAGTTGGGCAGGAGTGTTGAATTGCTGGAGGGTAGAAAAGCTCTGCAGAGGGTTCTGGACAGGCTGGATTGATGGGCCAAGGCCAAGTGTATGAGGCTCAATAAGGCCAAGTGCTGGGTTCTGTACTTAGGTCACAACAACCACATGCAGTGCTACAGACTGAAGGCAGAGTGTCTGGAAAATGGCCCAGTGGAAAAGGGCCTGCAGTGCTGGTCGACAGCTGTCTGACCATGTGTCATGGGTTACTCGTTCTAAAACTAAACGCAGAATTTCTTTTTTTTTTCCTTTTCTCTGCCTCACGGTGTGTGTGGGTGGGGGTGGTGTTTGAATGAGCAGTTTGGTTTTGTTTTGGGCAGTTGTGGTCACACAAAAGAAGTGGCCAAGATTGTTAACATTCCAAGTTAATAGTTGGGGAGGGGGAGGAGAGCTCAGTCTTTTGGTGGCTGGGTTGGAGGGAAGGTGTGTGTGGCAGAGCGGAGAAGGGGGCTGGTTGCTGAGCCTGTCTGGTTGGCCAGCACAGCTTTTCTTTTCCTGCCCCCGTCCGGCTGAGTGGATTTTTGCTTGGATTTCATCAGAGAGGAACCTTTTATTTTTTTTTTTGGGAAGAGAGAGAAAAGAGACATTTTTTTGTTCTCCCTTCCCCGGTTCCTGTGTCTTTGGCAGCTGTTGGTCATTTTCAACGAGGACTGTGGAAAGTCGTGGACTAGCCGTGGCAGCGTGAGTTGTTCTTTTCCTCTGGGAAAGAACCCTTTTGTTGTTTTTTTATTTCTTTTCTTCTCCCTTGGAAAGGGGGAGGGAAGGACTCCATTTTTTGGCCCCCCAGCACAACGGGGCCTCCGCGTGGTAACTGCCGGAGCCCATCAGCGCCTCCTGTCGGCCAACCCCGAGCACTGCGGGCCCTGCACCTCCAGCCATCCAACGGCGCCCCCTGCTGACTGTGGTTAGAATTGCACCAAAGGCGCAAACAGAACTGTTCATCGCTCATTGAAAGGGATTTTTTGGGTATAGCGTTATTGTTCGGTTGGGGTTTTGTTTTGTGTTCTTTTGTTCTTCTGCCAATACACATATATCCTTTAATAGAAGGCTGTTATTTTTGTTTCTCTCCACATTTTCTCAATTGGAGCCTCTTAATTTTGGATTTACAGTTGCTTAGAGGGAGGAGTTTTGGTCTTCCTTATAACTCATCCTCCTTAGCAAAACACTTCTGTCTCCTTAAACTGAGACACCATGAGCCAGCAGTGTGCCCAGACGGCCAAGAAGGTCAGTGGCATCTTGGTTTGTATCAAAAATAGTAATTATCCCTGTATAGTTGGCATTGGCTGGTTCAGCACCTGCTGGCTGCATTTTGTGTTTGTTGTTACAATGATAGTAGCCATCACCCTCTTAAAGATTAGGTTTGTTGCTAGATCCTTCAGGTGGTTCAGATGCTGAATGAGTGCACTACTAGTGATACTGTTCTTGTGTGTTCTGTTATGTAGGAATTTCTGTTTAATGCTATTTTAACAGCACTTGTATGTATTTCATACATACTCTGTACCTCCCTTCTGGATGGTAGGTAAAATATCAGAGATGTCATCAGCTTACTTTTCATTTACTATGTCCTTTGTACTTCTTGGTTTAATTTACAGTGTTACTATGAAATGTAGTCTAATCAATCCCAATTCTAATACTTATGGTTCCTTCTGTTCTCCCTTTCTCTTCAATTCTGATGGCCTACAAACTGGTATTTCTATTCTTTTCAGCCTCCCACCTACATGAACTCTCTGTGCCCTTTTCTTGGTCTGTACCTGCCTTTTGCTAGCCATGGTTTCCCAGTTAGGACAGTTCAAACTCTTCCCTTCATTAGTTCAGTTCCTCATCAAAGATCCATTTCCTCCTTTGGCTTCATAATTTCCTACCAACTTCCTGTTACAGCTCATCGTGTTCTCCAGTCATTCAGGAACTTCATTCTAACCTTTTTTTTTCTGTTTCTCCTTTTCTGTATAGCAGTTCTAATATCAGTGTAGGAGAGGGAATGCTCTCTGTGCTTCTTTTTGAGTGCTATCATCATGCACAACAGGCGTGAGCAGTAAGTAGAAAGGAAAACTGGGCTAGAGCATGCTCAGTTGGTCTGTGGTGAAAGCATATGTACATTTTTCAGAATAGACTTCTGGCTTGTGTGGTATAATGGAAGCATGCTCTTCCTGAACTGTGTTGTGGGAGATTTTAGCCTTGTAGTACTAACAAATATTTCTTTGGAGAGTGAAACATGTATGGAGGTGACTGGTTCAGCTGAATAGGCACATGTTGTAGCATAATATGAAATCTATAATATTAGAATATAAATCTCTAAGAATATAAAATATATCATGCTCCTTAGAAGAGATGTTACTTTATAACTTAAATAGAATAATTTTTCTTAAATACAGGAATAATGTCTGTGCAGTGTCCTCTCTAAATTTTGGACTATTGCAAATTTTTTGTGATAGTAAAATGAAATACAGTGCAATTTTTTCTGAAAGCCCAGAATCATATGTAGGTGAAGAGTTTAGGCATTGGTATGCCAGATGTTGTCTCTTTTATGGTGTTTTGGAAGTTGTGATTAGCAAACTGAGTTTCTTATCCAAACAGCTCTGATTGAGGGTATTCAGCTCTGCAGTGACTGCTGCAGGGTTTTGAGGATTTCCAGGATATTTCACAATGTTCCTGCCCCTTTGAGTGCACTTGAACTCCAAATTGCCTGTTCTCACTCACAAGTGGGTTTGCTGATGAGAATAATCTTAAAACTAGTTTAAATATAATGTGTTTTGGCAGTTCCGTGGTTGAGATTGGTTTAAGGTTTGGAAAATTGGATGGTTAAATTAAATCATGTACAGATCACAAGGGAGGGACCATATCTGTATGGTCTGTGTAATGCTCTCACTGAGAAAATCACAGTTTATTTCTGAACAGGAGGGGGCACTGTTTAAAAGGACAACATGGTTTTCAAATCAAAGCACTTTTATTTTTTCCTTAAAGTCTCTAAAAGTATTATGTTCTCAAAGTATTGTATAGTTTGCTTTTAAATGATGAAAGCTGCTCCTCTCAGGTTTTCTACCCCACCCCTTTGCTCTGATAATCTGAGTGGTTTGTGATTTTTCTTCTCTTGTATACAGGTTTTGCCAAAGATAGTGTTCTTTTTGTTTTTTTGGACTCCTCCTTTTCTAGGCAGTAATACTTTGTATCGTATTCAGGCTGCTTTGTATGTTGCTTGTGGTATTATGAAATTTTGTTTCAGTGTTTTACATGATTTAATTTCTTAGAATATAGATGTGATACTTAAGTTTTCTGCCTTTTAAGGAAATTCTACTCCTGTAAATACTTTTTGGTGTCTTTGTGCATTAACGAAATTGAATTTAGAATCACAGGATGGGTCAGGTTGGAAGGGACCGCAGTGGGTCATCTGGTCCAACCTTCCTGCTCAAGCAGAGTCATTCCAGAGCACATTGCACAGGATTGTGTCCAGTTCTTGATTATCTCCAGTGAGGGAGATTCCACAACCCCTCTCGGCAATCTCTTCCAGTGACAGGCCTCCAACGAGACTTTGTACCCCTGATCATGCCCCTCTGGGATCTGCCACTATACATAGCAATAGTTGTAGAAAATCATAGGAGTATTCTTAGTTCAACCAAAAGTAACTATGAAGATAAATTTTTGGGATTGGTATTTTTATTAACTTAGTGTTAACTGTAACAGATTACATTTCATGGGGATTTGTGGCTTCTACCCCAAAGTACTTAGTCTTAACTATGAATTTACAAATATTTTGACCGTACTAAACTGTTTGTTGGCAAACATTCTTGTGGTAAAAGGGCAAAAATTAGGTGGAAAGAGTAGCAAAAATTTTATAGAAGTGTTATGTGTCACCTGAGTTTCCTATGGGTCTGAATCCGGAATTGTTGTATATGTAGCTTTAATTTACATAAAGTCCTAAAGATCCATAAATGAACACATTTCAAAAAAATAAGTAAATCCTCTGTGTCTCTAGAGTGATTCTGCTGAATCTATGAGAAGGAAAATAGTTCTTCACCCATTTACGTAAAGGTTAATAATAGCTTAAAACCCCCCAGCATTTGGCACTTCCCAGTACATTGTTTTGTCCTGATAATTTGTTGTGGCTTCTCAGGAGAAGATGTAATGTTATAGTTTTGATGCATATACTACTTTGTAGTATTTTCACAAGAAAGAAAAACCAACTGCAGTGTGTTTCGCTGGGCAAAGGCTAGCCAAAGTGTTCTTCAAATCCTCTAATTTGTGAACTAACTGAGGTAGATATGGAATTGCCTTGGATTGGGTGCAATTTGTAGACTCTCTTACTAAATGTTTCTGGCCTCTAAAATTATAGATAACTTTGAGTGTCTGTGTCTTCACGCCTACTCATTCCCCTGACAATTGTTTTTTTTGTGTTTTCTATATGGTTTTAGTTTGTATATAATTAACTGGTACAAATTGATAGATTAACTGCCAAAAAAATGATCACTTACATTTAAAAAAATCACTGGGCAAAATAACTTCTTGATGGTATAAATTATTTATGGATAGCATACGAGTAAGAAACCAAGTTGTATTGAGAAGCTGACTCAGGCAATGGTTGCAGTTGTAACAAAATAATAGCAGCTATAGGAATGACCTTGATCATTAATCTATTCAAAAGTTATTAAAATTTGTGACTCAAAATTTCTGACAAGAGGATTTTTTTTTTTTTGTAATTGCAAAAAGGCAAAATGACCATAAAACTAGGCACAACAAATTGGAAGGGCAAAAAAAAAGAAAAAGGACAAAAAAAGAAGAAGGTTAAAAATAGCACCTGCATTGCTACATGTGTAGGCTGGTTGAGCCAAATAGCCAATTCAAACAGGATTATGTGCAGAGTGAAATGAAAATGAAAATACTTAACTGAGTATTTAAACAGTTACAAGTGTCTTTTAAGCAAAAATTTTGAGAATGAGTTAATTAAAGAATCTGGAAGCTACAAAAAAGAGGATTGATGTCTTGGTACCAGTCTTCAGTAAAATATGTTCAGAGAATTTTTCAACTGATATATTGTTTTCTAATAATAGAAAATAATGCGCTGTCTGATATGTGGAAGGAGGCATTGCCAGAACAAACTGGGTGTTGTGTTTCCAGTAGTCAGTAGTTCTTCATGTGGTTTAAGAACAAGGAGGGAGGTCTGGAAAACTGTGAGCACTATACAGCTCTTAAACAAACACAAAAATCACAGGTTTGCAAGCCTTGAAGTATAAACTTAAGTGCTGACGGTGACTGAATAAAGCATTTGAAGGGGAAAAACATGGAGCTTCTATCTGAGTTTGATTTGATAAAAACAGAGGGTTTCAGCACTGGCAAAGAAAAATTAAGCTTCTCTAATCTGCTTTTTGCATTATGCAGTTGGAAGGTGGACAGATTAAAGACCATGTGTCATTTTTTTGATGGCTTGAAATTGTCTGAGTGGGCAGTTAAAAGAAGTTGTTAACCAAGGTCAAGGGATAAAATGGTCTGAGAACAGTTTTTGAGGAGTTGATTAGTAGATTGGATTTGTGGCTACACAAATTATTTTTGGGGCAATATATTAACTTATCTATAGCAGAGTAATAAGGCTTGTGCTATGTATTTTGACTGTAGTAAATTTTTTGATGCTTTTGAGTAATGCTTTCATGGACAAGCTAGGGAAGTGTGATGTACAAAAAATAATTTAAAAAATTGCTTCAAGAGTGATCAGAAACTCCCTGATATCTTATCTTTCTTTGTTATATAATAACTACAGGTGCTTCATGGTTGATATGGAAGAAAATGCCTCAGAACTGATGTTACTTGATTTTTTTTCCTCAAAATAAGTAAAGGAATGCTGTAGGAATTTTGGGATGAACCCAAAATTCTCATGTGGTCATGTACTACTGGGTGTTTGTTATGGGGTTTATATTTGAGGGGCAGGAAGATCCTGGAGCTGATTTAGAAGTAGAAGATATCACTTTCCTTGCATCCTTACACTGTCCTTCAGAATATTATCTGAGGGTGTGAAGAGTCATGAAGGGCTCGCATCAGAAACTCTGCTCAGTTTTTCTGCCTAAAGCCTGGGATTGAAACCCTTCTCAACAGTCCCTGTGTCAGCACAGTCCCATGGACAGTCGTGTGATGAAGTTGTGATGTAAAGGGTGCACTTTAGTGGACTGAGAACTCTATGCAGCTCTGAAGGCCCACAAAGCTACAAGGGAGTCAATTTATACAGCAAGATTACAATTAAAAAATACCTTGACCAAATTGTTTACATAAATAGAAGAACAAGGACAGTATTAAAGGTTGGAACGAGTACAATGTACTGTGCTTGATCAGAAATAATCAAGTAATTTTAATATAGGATGGGAAACACTGAGTTAGAGAAGTGTTCTCGGAAGACTTGGTTGTAATGATGGGGAATGATCAGAGTTGAACATGACTCAGTGATGATATAGTTAGATGAAAGACTAATATCATACTGGATTATGTAAAGATGAATATGACCTTGAATTACTGTTTCTCTGCCCTGTTCCACACTGGTAAGATTGGAAGATGAAGTCTACTTCTAGGTACCATGTTTCAAAAACTGTGTGGAAAACTGAAGAAGAGTTGGGAGAAGAACAATCTATAGATGAAAAACACTGCATATGAAAGGTAGCTTGGAACCTCAGTTTTTTTCTTAAAAAAATGCTGCTGTGATGAGGAGGAAGTACTGTGGTTGGCCATCTAACCATCTCTTCCTAAAGCATTCTATACATTCCCACACAGTAGCTCTTAAATGAAGATCCTGATGATATGTGAAAACAACAACAAAAAAATCTTTGCTTAATGTGCAGAAGTAGCCAAAATGCCACTCGGAATTCAAAGAATGAATATGTTGAGAAAAAAAAGATGTAAAGAAAATTTTGTGAGCTAGTAATTAAAGTAATAGTTCAGATATGACAGTTGGAGAAGTGGATTGTCTCTGTTTTCAGAGTTAAGTAATTGGGACTACAGCAACAGCATACAAAAGAAAAAATTATATGGATATTGAATACTTCAATGCTTTTCTGACCTGCACTGATGTGCTGCTTTGTAATTCCCAGTGTGAACTGCATGTTTGCACAGATTGGTGACTTGTTCCTTTTGCAGTAAGAACTAGCTCTATGGCATGCAGCAGGAGCTCTAAGAGTTTATTATACTTCTCATGTGTAATTATTCTGATACCTGAGGTGGCCATCAATATATGATGAAATGGACTGAGGCTTTTAAGACTATATTAATTCTAAATATGAACTTACGCAAGAATTGGACACAGTTTTAATTTATATAGCACAAGTGTTAAATATCGTAGAGCAGTAGTCTCGTAAAGAAGTTAAATAAAATTATGATTGGAAGTTTACTTGATATAAATCAAAGCCAAGGAGCTGGTTATCTCTTGCTTTTGGGGAGTATGACAGTTTGTAAAACTATTGTTTCTTACTTCCTGCATTCACCATATGATTAAAGCAACTAAAGAATCTGATGAGACAATTCTAATCTCCATTTGTATTATACAGTGTTTGCAAGTAGAATTTCTAAATTTAATATTTAGAAAAAATTTAATGTGGAAGAGGTAGAGTTTTGTATTATCTCATGAGTTGAAGATGCCTGATTTCTTTTTAGATATCTAAGCAGATTTGTACCTTGCCTGAAAAACTTCTAGTCATATATATTTGAGTACCGAAGTTGTGCCACTTTTTCCTTTTGGTTGAGACACTGAACCTGAAAAATTTAATTTTAAAAGGCAAAGTTGTCGCTTACGTGCGGAAAGTAATTGGCAGAAATGCAGATGTCTAAATACCACATCAATGATGTCAAAAAAGTACTTTTTCAGTATACTTAGAAAAAGAAATCACTTGTTCCCATGAATGGGGAAACAATTCTTGTTTCTAAAAAAGCAATCAATCACTACAGTGGTGCATTAGTGTGTCAGTGGTGGTCTTAGATGGTAAGTAGTTCTGCTGGTAAGTTCCCGGAGGGAACTACTTTGATCTCTTTAAGTAGCTTCTTTTGTTTACAGAAGGGAACTTTTGAAGCAAGTCAGAATACATTTACATCACTTGATAGTGTTGTGTAGAAAAAAAAAAAAAAGGAGGTATCTGTAAATCAGCATGGTAAATAGGACCTCGAGTATTATCATTGTCACATTGCTGTTGTGGCCTAACTGGCTGTCATTTATCATGGTGTAGCAGTATGTGCTGCGGAGGTACTCTACTGTAGAGGTACCCTACTCTCCGTTTTTAGGATCAAAAGATGATTTGTGTAAATGCAAATCTTCATAAAGGAGATTCTGAAAATAGATATCCATTGATTTAAAGTGAGGTTTCTGAAAATTGCCCTTAAGTATTTCATATTAGTGCCCTTAAGTATGTTTTTAAAGACTTGCTTTGTTTTGGCAGAAAATGTTTAGGTGGTATTGTACCTCTCCTTTTCTCTGTGTTGTAGAAAATAACCTGTAAAATCCCAAACTTCCTTGTGCTTTGCATGAGATCCATTCCAAAACAGTGTGCTATGTTAGGATTGGTACTTTGTGGCCAGTATTTCTTCCTAGAGAAAAGTACTTAGTATATGGAATATAAACTGCAATCCTAAACATATGGAATTTAATTTTTGTAAATGTTATTTATATATATTTATATATAAAATAAAGCACATATTGTTATAGCCTTCCAGCAGTTGACTGCTTTATTCAGAACCTAATGATGAGGACCAATGGGAGCTTTTAATTTCTTTTCTCAGCCAGCAGTGCCAATTACTATCCTATTGAAACACAGCTACACAAACAGGGTATACCTTCTGAAGATGCATAAAGAACTTGATCTTAATTTTTGCTGCTTATGAAGATCTCCTTAATCTTTACAGCTGTCTGATTTGTGTCATAGGTGATCCATCTGCAAGCAGGTGTTCACCTCATGATTTTCTGGACACAAATGAAAAGCTTTATGTGGGTGTGTTAGATCCCGTTTTTGTTTTTGTTTTTGGTTTTTTTGTTTTTTTTTCTGTACTGAGTTTAGTAATGAATTTGGTGGGTTTTTTCTTAATAACAAGTTAGGTTATTTTGTAATAAATTTTACTTTTACTGAAAAAAAAATCCTAATGACCGAGACTGGAAAATATTGACTCCACTGTTAATCAGACTTGCAAACAGATGACAAATAATGGGACTACTTTGATTTACTTCTACTTTTATTATTCACATCTTTCTCATATTTCTTTTTAAGAATCATCTGTTTTAAAAGCCTGATTCATAGGATTTGAATTCTTGGGGTTGTGTGTTAAAAGTATTGTAATGTTTTTCAAAATCTTCACTTTTCTTTTTGTTTTTCTTGCTTATGTTGTGATTAAGTAAGTCCAAAGTGTCTGTTTTCCCTAAGCTCCTGAAAATTGCAAAGGTTTTCTATATGTCTTACCCCTGAACAGTTGATCTGGGAAGTTTTTGTATAACTTTATCTGCTTATTCAGGAAGACTGTCGGCTGCAAACTGTTGGAAGCTGGGAAAGTACTCAAGAATAGTATTAGATAGGCTTATCCTGTTCATCTTGGCATCTGTCTTTCTCCATTTCTGGAGACAGCATATGTAGCTAGCTGGGCCTTGAATCTGATGTAGTGCATTTTTTTCCTATTCCTGTGCTACTCTGTGCTTAAACCCCTCTAAATACACCTTAACAACCCCTTTGGAGAATGAGTTGCCAACAGGTTGCAAAGCAAAATGTGAACATCAAGGTTTGACTGAGGTGTGTTGCAGAGCAATTAAGCTTTGTGGCTCTTAATTGGAACAGAAGCAAAATGGACTTGATTTTGGAGTCCTCATGTTTTTCTAGTGGTGATGGCAACAATGCTTTTTAACCAGTATTATACACAAAAAGTGTGTATTCAATTCTGGAGTGCCTGAAATATTAGTATTACACAGCATAAAGTAACCCCCACTTTTGGGGTGTTCTACAATACAATCAAGCTTCAAGATATCTCCTTGTACAGGACTGATATAGTTATGATGTGTCAAATTTATCAAAGGATAACTTTCCTACTTAAATTCCTGCTGCTGGTGGGTTTATATGTTTTTCTCTACAGCTTGTAAAATTAGCATAGGCCCAAACAAGCCTACTCAAAAGAGGGGGCTTCTGTAAAATTCAGCTGGTTCACAAACTTTTTGGAATGGAGCATGAAGCTGTTTTCTGTACAACAGGCTTTTGTCAGCATAGCTGTGCTGATCAAGAACGAGAAGAGGTGCGAATGCTGACTGGTCTACTCTTTTTGGCGGAAGCCCTTAGAAAACATTATTATATTGACCAAACTTTTGCTGATAAAATTGGTCTGCTTGGAGGTGTTTCTCTGTAAATAGTTTTACGTTCTAGTATGAAGTGCGATTTGGTCCAGAAAGCGGTATTTTCCGTGTATTTACAGGGTTTTCCCAGAACCTCTGGAGTACTAAAGGGCTCTGGCAATGACACAGACCAAACTTCCAAAATATATCAGTAACTCAAATAAGTAGGAAAAGAGTGGAAGCTGAAAGGTGGCATGTTGTAAGAAGGGTTGCTGAGAAACAGATGAGAGCTGACACAATCCCTTCTCTGTTGGTAGGATTGATATCCTTGCATGATTCAGATCTGCTATGCACCTCCAAGAAGGTGGGCTTTTCAGCTGACTGACACTAAATCTTTGACTTTGTGCTGCTTCTGTCATCAGCACAGGAACAGCAGCTAGAGTGCATTGAATTTTTTTTTCCTGTGATTGAGCTATCCTTTTGTACTGCCATTAAGCATCCTAGCAGGAGGGCTCAGCTGTTTTTTTTCCACTATTGTTTTTTCAGTCACACATAGCTTGAATATCCAAAATACTCTGAGTTTAGGAATAAGAAACAGTTGAAAATGAGTGCTGTTCTGAAACACTGTGTTCCCATTCTTTGTTCAATATGAAGCATATACGAAGTTTAATGAACAAGTCATAATTGTTCCTTGCTTTCAAATTAAGTATTGACTTTCAGCTATGCATGAAGGTAGTATTTTTCTTATACCTTCTCACTTATTGCTTGTTCTTTTATCTAAATAGCAGTATTTTGTATAAAATCTGAAACTTCAGAATTTTGGACTCTGGTCTAATGAAGAATCAGACAGAGAGCCTGTGAATCATAAGATTTGACACTGGGTTAGTTTACAGTGAATGAAACCAGATTAGGCTCTGAAAATCCTGGGTATGAACAGCAAGACAACACAGTACAACTGTGGAGACACTTACTGATGGTTTAATGTTTATTTTTCAGAAGCTATTATGCTTGCACTATCTTGCCTAGATAAGTTAACAGGAATAAATCTGGAAGATTTTAGGCATCTTCAGAAACCATGAGCAGGCTTTTGTAAAGTCGTATTTATTGTGTTTGAGTTGTAATAGTCTAAAGAGAAGACACAAGAAAAGATCATGAAACATTTTGTTTGTTATCATTAAGATTTCTCTGCTGGTTTCCAAATGAATTAATTTTTTTTTTTAGGGAATCTCCTGTCAAGTAGCATTCTTATCTACTTTATCTTGTTTTATTAAACTTTTTTCCTTGTCTGATGTACTTACTAATCTTCATGAAGATTGCAGAAGGTTTTTTGTTTTCTTTTTTGTTTGTTTGTTTTACTGTTTCAAATGATGAGGACTTGAGATTTCACCAAAGAAACAAGTATAACTAATTAAAATGGTGCAAAGATCCAGTGTCTTTGTTGTGCCCTTTCACGGTATTGTCTGTGGGTGTTGCTAGAATTGTAGGAAGACTGTAAGTAGCTGGTGTTGACCTGAAAATGTTTCCTACTAAGCATATGGTTTTCATTACTTGTGTTTTTAAAATAATGTTATAAAATAAAACCCTGTCAGTAGCTAACAAACAAAAAGAAAACAATTTTGGGTGTAGAAGACAGAAACTATTGAAAAATAGCCTTGTTTTTGTCATTTTTAGAAACCAAAATGGTGGCAGTATCTGGCACTTTTCCATGTACTTGATCATTTAAAGCATTTTGTATCCCAGTGTTTATGCCAACAGCTGAAACCCACCGATTTGCAGCTTGTCTTGTAGAGAAAACTTTGACATAGGAAGTTGTGGATGTTACTGCAAAAGAAGGGTGTAAAGACAATAGGTTTGTGATAACAGCCCTCTCAAAGGTGTAAGCTCTTGAGAAGATAATAATCTGTTATACAAGGGTGTCTCAGTTTAATGAGACAGAAGTGTTTTGCTAAGGGGGATGAGTTATGAGGAAGACCTAAACTCCTCCCTCTAAGCAATTGTAAATCCGAAATTAAGAGGCTCCAATTGAGAAAATGTGGAGAAAGGAAAAATAACAGCCCTTTATTAAAGAACACGAACAACAAAAGAACACAAAAAACAACTGAAAAATAATCCTATACCCAAAAACCCCCTTCAATAAAAAGTAAACAGTTCAGTTTGTGCTTTCTGGTGCAATTCTAACCACAGTCAGCAGTGGGTGCTGTTGGATCACTGGCAGTTGCCATGTGGGGGCCCTGGGTGTGCTGGAGAAGTTCAAAATGGAGATCTTTCCTCCCCCTCACAGGAAAAGGGGAAAAGGAGAAAGAAGGGCTCTTCCCGAAGGGAGCTCACACTGTCTGCGGCTGGTAGTGTGACTTCCCCTTCTTTCGCCGATGTGCGCAAAAACCACTGCCATAACACAGGAGCTGAGGAGGGGGAAAACAAATAAATGACCTCCTTCCGAAATAATTCCTCTCCGATGCAGTCCAACAGGTCCGCACTGGGGCAGAAACAGGGTGCAGGCAAACGGGCCAGAGAAAAAAAACAAAAACAAACCAGCCACGTGGCCAGGCTGAGAACAAAGCAACCTCGGAGCTTTTCCACCCCACACCTTACCTCAGTTCAGGCAACAACAAACTGCGTGTCCTTCCCCAGGAGAGGGAAAAGAAAAGAAAGAAAGGAAAAACTTCTTGCCCCTCCCCACCGACTTTCCAGGGCCATCAGCCTGGAATGTCAAATCTGCTGGCCAGTTCTTTTGTGTTAGTCAAATACCAGAAGCAAAACCAGCCTGCCCATTCAACATCCCTCCCACACAGTGGGGCAGGAGGAAGGGGAAAATTCCCTACTTAGTTTTTTAGAACAAGTGAACCTGTGACAAAGGAACAAGAAGTAACTGTTAAAATTTGAGCAAAAAAAGGTTCCAATTTAACATTCAGAAAAGCTTTCTAATAGACAAGATGACTTTTTGTCCAGGAGTAGGGTCGTTGGGGGTATTGCAAAGTCAGGATAGGGGTACCTAGTACCATTATGATTGTGTCTTACAGTGAACCCTGACCACCATTTCAAGAGGGAAATTTGAGGCCAGAATTTTATAACCTCTTTTAAGAGACTACATCTTTCAAAATAATTCTATGGAACTGCAACTATAAGGTGCTTACTCATATAAAACTATAGTCTTTTTACAATAAGAACGGGCACTATATATCATGTACGTGCTCAGACATATAATATATGATTGTTTGTCAGTTTCTTTTATTTCTGTCAAGTTAAAGTCACGATCTTAAGATATGTAGGAATGAATTTATTAATGAATCGAACTTCTTTTAAGAGTCAAAAGCCTAAATATGGTATAGTACATGGTCTGGAAGTAAAGATGTCATCTCCTCTGCTATAATTTTTTCTAATTCAATTAACTTCTTGCAGTTCTGAAAACCTTCACAAATTGGTGTCCCAAGATGTTTGAGTACCGTGTCCAGTCAAAAGTTTGTTCAGTTTTTCAAACTGGTATCTTGTTATATGGGGTTTTGTATTTTATTTATTTAGAAGGTGTTTCTCATCAATTAGATACAAGTCAGAGAATTTGATTAGAGGTATTGTGTTAGGAAAATATTTATAAAGGATAAAAAAACAAGTATGTGAAATAGCGGTTGTCCATTACAGGTTTTGGTTTTTTTTTTTTCTGAAGGCAAAGATTCTTTTCACAAATGACCATTCCTAAAGAGCCAGTTGGCTCTTTCATTGGTAGAAAAGTGTTCAAGTTAGGCAATATATTGAATTAATCAGTTACTAGATTTATCTGTTTCAGGTAACCAGACGCATTAACTTTTTACCACTCTACATATTAAATTCCTGTAAATGATCAGCAACTATAATAGTTCACTATGCATTGTGTAATCAGGGAATCTGTTAATGTTAAGAAAATTCAAGATCATTTTTAGGTGTATTTCCAAGAAAAGGTTCATTCACTTTTTTTTAATGTTCACTTAATCTTTGAAGTATTGGTAAGTTAATGAAGCTTTCGACTTCTATTTGATCTGCAAGAACAGTTCCTTTAAACTTCAAGCTGGGATTTACACCTTCATTAGGTTGCATAGAAAATTAATGTTATATCAGGACTGCAAATGAAATCCATGTTACAGTTAATGATTTCAGAAATAGAAAGTGGGTCATTCTTTGAAGAGAATAAGGGTTGAGTTGTTTATATATTTTGTGTCTATAGACTAAAGAGAACTGTTGACTTGAAAGGACAGCTTGGATTTTTAAGAATGTGTTGCATTCCGTGTAACTTAATCCTCTTGGGAATTAAACTTTACAGATTATTTTTTTTTTAAATTTTTGAGGAAATATTGGGAAAGTTAAAAAAAAAAAATCCAGACTGATTTTGAGTTCGTTTGACACATTTTTCCAACTTCTGCCTCCTGAGGGACTACGTGTTCAATCTTAGAGGGAGAATTCAGGACCACAGTTAACATTCTCTCACTGTGCTCACTTGTGCACATGCAACCCCCCGGTGGAGTGCTTAGTCAAGGTCAGCTTCTTCACTGGACGTTGCTGCGCAGATTTGTCTGTCAGCATAACTATGTACAGTCACAACAAATGAATGTCTCTTCAGGTAATATCCACTTCAGAATGAACATCATTTCAGATGAGAAATAATTATGTAATTAAGTGGTTACTTTACATTTCTGTCATCGGGTCATAGATAATCATGTCCTTATCAGCAGCTATGGTGTATCTATGGCCTCAGACTTCTCTGAGGCTATCCTGACGTTACACTGCCTGGCCATAGCATTACAAATATTCATAGAATATATACCTTACAGGTACTCCTTAATTTTAAAACATTTTTTTCACTACAAGAAGTAGCCAGCTTATTAGTATCTCTTTAGAAGTCTGTTGTCTTTCTGTTGACTCCTGAATGATTTCCAGAGTTATCCAGGTGTTTCTCACAAATATTTGCTCCCTTATCTTAGTAGTAATGGCATGGCAGAGGTGGGTGGGTAGAACAGTCCTAGCAAAGTAGATGAGGTTAGTACAGACCGTTTGTCTCAGTATTTAGCTAGTTTCTGTGCCAGTTTTGCAACCTGGATGTCCTGGGGGTGTGCCATTGCTACACTGCTGGGAGTAATTGACTTCATTATTTTAAAATTAGCTTTTACAATGTAAGTACTTGGAGTCATAAGATCAGCTGTATCTTTACCAAGGTACAAGGAGTGATTTGTTACCTTTAGGAGTGTGCAGCTAGGAATATTTGTGCAAGCCCAAAACAGTGATGGGGAATTTGGGTGTCTATCAGCCTCCTCTAAGGTAGGGAATGAAGTTTGAGTACCTAACCTGAGTGTCATCTAAAAGCTTTTAATTGAAATTATGTTTTCAGAAAATGGTCACTGTGATGCATTTGATTTCTGAGATAATGTAGAAGAGTGACCCCATTTAGATTGGGAAGGTGCTTCAGCCTTGAAATTCAGACAGTGCCAAGTTAAATTGCAGCTGACTTAGCAAAAGAGAGTGGTAGCATCATCTCTTGAGTAATTACAGTTTAGGTGATGGAGGGAACTTCTTGTAACTTATGTTTGGCATGTTGAAAAGCTAGAAAATATGTCCCAGAAGTTTGCAGGCCTGATGAAAAGCCTGTTGAAAACCAGGCTTGCGTTGTTTGAAATGGTTTGTGACTGCATCCCAGAAGTTTGATTGGTGCCTTTAGAAGAGTTGTATGAGGCTGGGTACCCAGATCCCATGAAAATGGAACAGAGTTGGACAACTGGCAGAGGCTGTCGTTTGTCCCCTTCTAACCTTTCAGTAGCTAAATATTAGTAGAAAACTTTGCATTTGATTTAACAATTTTATTTTATCTTTGCCTTCCAACATGTAACACCTGATTTTGTTTGAAATATGGGGTTAGAATGTCTAAATCAACATGTGTAAAAGCAATAAATATTGTACATATTTGCAATCATCAATTGGGAAATGAAATACTTTTATCAGGTTGATCAGATTTTATGCTTGCTGACTTAAGGCTTATTTTTTTTAACATTCTTTCATCTCTCTTGACAGTTTGCTCTGACTTCACCTTTCTCGTATGTGTTCTCATCTCCTGTAAGCCTGCCTACCCAGGAAGTTGTACTTCCTTTCTTTCTGAAAAACACATGGCAAGCATTTTCCAAAAGTCGTTATTCGTTTTGCTAATCTACTTGGCAGCTCTGACATTGCAAAATTTCAAATAAATGCTTCTGTTAGATTTTGGCTTTTGTCATCACAGAGAGTTGCTTGTGTTCTTCTGCTTGTTTCATTAATCCTTATGAAGTAAAGATGTAATCTATCTTTAATTGAATACTTTCCTTTGACCAAAACAAGCCAAAAGGTGTTTCTCATTAATTTGTTATTCAGCGGGGATAGCCATCTATCTGGATTGAATTTGTGACAATGTTTAGTCCCTATTTGTAGAAATGCCTATGTTGAACATATTTTTCTATGTTTTGCTCAGAATATCCTATACAGCTTGACTTTGTAATGTCATTTGTCATGTGGGAATTGAGCTACAGAGAACTGGTGTGTGTTGACAGCATGTCTCTATGTTGGTTTTTCCTCTCCTTTTAGTACAATGTGTTTTATATTTGGTCTTATAAAGTTTTATCATGCCATCAAATCAAGATGAAGGACAGAAATGATGGCTTTTGGTTTTCTCTAGCATGTGATACAAATATTTTGGACACAGGTCATAATGAGAAATACTGACCTTTCTTTTTATGACACAGAAAATTATATTCTGACTGTCCTGTAGCATTTAATTACAGGGCCATCATTAGCTTGAAAGCATACTGTATTGAAGTGAGAGTAGCAATTTCAGGTGTTGCATGAGTTTTTGTCCCCTTTCCAGTTTATGTGCTTTTAGTAATTTTGAGAGATTTACTTCTTTCTCAGTTGTTTTGTGAAAGGTGCGAACAGTTTGTGACCCACTGCCCTGGATTAAGTCAAAATTTCGTGAAATACAAATCAAATGCACAACAACCTGAGAAATGTAGAAGCATTTCATTAACCTTAGTAAAAATCTCAAATGAATCTAAACTAACCTACATAAAAATATTGGTTTAGGGTGATTGTCCTTAAAGTGATGATATTGCAACACATGTTGCCTGTTTATCCTAGATACTTTCAAGTGGCTCCTAGCTGAAATAAATTGTTTTTATACACACTAGGAATTCTGTCATCATATCATCAGTAACTCCTAAGCAAGGAATTGGGATGTCCAAATATGTGTTCAGTGAACATCTTGGAATAGCATAGCATCTACAGACATGCGAAACTTTGTCTGGGACAAAGTTCTTTATTTGGTTTGTCTCCTTTCTTAAAATTTATGTAGAATGTCTGCTATAAATGTATCAAAAAATCCCACTGTCATCTGGCAAAAAATGAAATAAAGCTATGTTGTAGCTTGCATGGTACTACAAATCTAAACCTGGAAAGACACGCTAGTCTGTTTTTCTAACAGACTTTTTTGGTTTGTTTTTTTTTTTTTTTCCTAGCATTTTTAAATTTAGTGTGACATTTTTGAGCATTTGGCAGCTTGACTAATAACAGTTTTGTGCAGTCTAACAGTTTTTAGTGTTATTACATTTTTCCTAATCTGCAGCCTGACCTTTCTCGCTTCATAGTATTTATTTCTGTCTCTCGTATGGTGGATTCCAAAGCAAAGTATGTCTCTCATGTGATAAATATGTTGAACATTTTAAAGTGGATAAACTAACAGGAGTTTGTTATGACATATTATTTTTCCTCCAAACTTTTGTCCCATATGATGCCTGCAAATATTATTATTCCAAACCTTGAGTGCCATCACATGTCACCTGCACGCTAAGCACAGAACTACAAGCTTTGTTGTGTCAGAGGTGACTTCTGTATTTCAGACTAATTGGCTCCCTTTCATCAGGCGGGAATGTCTGACCAACCCTAGAGAACTGGCTAAGATTTATTTCCAGTTGAAGAATGTATTTTTTTTTTAAATATGTGCCTTTGAGAGGTCTGGGGGAAAGAAATACTTTCAGTTCTTCTGTTTGTCGGGACTTGTGATGTATGAATACTGATGCAATTTAATCGGATTAGTAGTAACAGTCAGACTCTAGATTTAATTGGAATGTGTATATATTGCCAATATTTACAGGAAATTTATATGCTTCAATTCTTTTTACCAAATGAATCTTCGATCAGCTGCAATTAGTGTCTTGCATAAAGTTAATTCTGTAATGATGCCCAGATAGTGATGAGGATCTTAGTGCTATTATAATTCCCTGTTTGTCTTGACATTGTTATCTTTAGTTTTGCAAGACAAATATTTTTAAACACCTTAAGTCTTCTCTTGTTGCTCCAAAAAGATTTGACCATCAAAAACCTGAAGGCTTTTTAGAACAGCTTGTGAGCTTTGTTATCCCATATTAGCCATCTTATTTTATAAAATGTTAATTGTCGTATTTACCCAAATATTGAAAAAGTACATACAGGACCAGAGAGATATCATATTTTTATGTTCAGTTAAGGATGTCCCATTTTGAGTATTCTTACACTGTAAGTTATGCTGCAGACTAACTAAGAGAGATGATGGAGACCTTGGTTAAGAAAATTCTTTCAAAATTTTCAGTGGCAAATTTGTCTTTAACTACTTGGAAAATCCTGAAAAACAGAGGATGCTAAATAGAGCCAGTAAAGTCCCTTTCTCCATTCTTGTCTGAGCTAAGGGTACAAGATTGCTGGTGGAAATTGTGAGGAATACAGGATTGCTGGTGGAAAGCTATGGCATTCACTTTGTAAATGTCTCCCATAAAGGCCCGTGTTTCCCTTTAAGCTGATACAAAGTAGACAGTGCCAGTTCTTTCATACTTTGTACCCAGCTAATTTTGCTTGCCCACAAAAAGCTTCAAACAGTCAAGAAGATAGACTTGGCTGGAAGGTCAGAACAGGAAGAGGAAGACTTACTAAGTCACTATGCTGAATAAGCAAATAATGCTTTAGTAGTCATAATCAGTGGCACAGGGTCTAATTGGAGGTCTGTAACCTTGGTGATGTCCCCCAGGGTTCAATACTGAGCCCAGTATTGCTTAACTTAATTACCAGTTACTTGGATGAAGGGACAGATGCCTCAGTGAGTTCACTGATGACACAAAGCTGGGAGGAGTGGCCTATACCTTAGAGTGCTGTGCAGCTCTTCAGAAGGACCTCAACAGGTTGGAGAGGTGAGCAAAGAACGGTCTGAAATTCAACAAAGGTAAATGCAAGGTCCTGTACCTGATAAGAGTAACCCTAGGCACCAGTACAGGCTGGGGGCTGATCTGCTGGAAAGCAGCTCTGCAGAGAAGGACCTGGGAGTCCTGGTGGATAATAAGCTGTCCACGAGCCAGCAGTGTGCCCTTGTGGCCAAGGTGGCCAGTGGTATTCTGGTGTGCATTAGGAGGAACATTGCCAGCAGGTTGAGGGAGGAGATCCTGCCCCTCTACTCAGTCCTTCCAGGTGAGCCTTCACCTGGAATGCTCCAGTCTGGGCTCCTCAGTATAACAGAGACATGGAGCTCCTGTAGCAAGTCCAGTGGAGGGTGACAAAGATCTTTAGAGGACTGGAACATCTCTCTTATGAGGAGAGACTGATGGAGCTGGACCTGTTCAGCCTTGAGAAGAGACAACTGAGAGGGTAACCTTATCAATGTCTATAAGTATCTGAAGGGAGGTGTCAGAGGATGGAGCCAGGCTCTGCTCAGTGGTCCCAAGCAATAGGACAAGAGGCAATGGGCAGAAACTGAGGCACAGCAAATTCCACCTTAACATGAGGAAGAACTTTACTGTGTGGGTGACAGCGCACTGGAACAGATTGCCCGTTGGGGTTGTGGAGTCTCCCTCACTTGAGATACTTGAGAACTGACTGGAATGCAATCTTGTTCAGTGTGCTTTAGGACAGCCATGCTTGAGCAGGGAGGTCAGACCCGATGATCCTCTGTGGTCCCTTCCAACCTTCCCCATTCAGTGATTCTGTGAACTTATGTGTTTGTGGTAGTTTCAAGAGCTTGCTATACAGATCGAATACTGCTTTAACAATGACAATTTTTAGGAAGCACTTGGAGATCTGACTGGTGATTGTTGTCTTGTTTGATTGTGAAACGGATGTACAGTTTGCAGTAGAGAAAAACAACTCATACTGCAACATTTGAGATCTAGACACATGAAGATGTGGCAGTTATCAGAATAAATCATGCCTTCCTAGTGCAAGGTGTAGAATAGGGTTTCTGGGAGTTGAGTAGGGATTTAGCATGGTGCAACTTTCTCTTGCTCCTTGCAGATTCTCTTTTATATAAAGCTGTATATGAGATTTAGCATGTAGGCAGCTACCTCTCCAGCTGAAATGATTTAGAAAACACTCAGTTTTATTGAATTTAATTTTAAATTCTTTTCTCTCTCCTCTGAAATATATTCCCCAAAATAAAAATATCTTCACTGGACTTAAAGAACTAAAATAAATTCTCTACTGTTAAAGGCTATTTAAATATTGACTGTAGCCTAAGGTGTTAAGCCTCACTAGAGGGGAGTGTAATCAGTTGCTTTGTCTTGCCTTCTGAGACCATTACTGTTAAATCCATTCTTTCTATATCCAACTGGGATTATCTTTTTAGCCTAAAGTATTTTCCCTTTTATCTAAACTCTAAGCCGCTAACTACATTTCACTAAATAGGAACCTATATTTAGGATTAAGGGTATAATTGCAAATCTCTTGTTTTCATGCTGAATTCAAGTATGAGAAAACACAGAGTATTTGGACAAACATAAACTTCAGGTGGTATTTTTATGTCTTTAAGAAGTTATTATATATTTATATATATGTACACAGATATATGCACATGTATGTGCATAAATTGCAGTTATGGTAAAATCTGTTTACCAGGTTGAAAATTTTCTGAATGTAATTTTGGGTTCTCCTTCAAGCTTTTTGTGTTTGTGTTCATAGTTATTTCTGAAGCATTTGCATTGGATTGCTCCATTGACCTGTGTAATGTACCGGAATAATAATGTCCCCCCTTTGATTTTTGTCTGGATAATGAGATCTTTCATTTTTAGCAATAGCCATTTTTCACTTAACTCCTACAAGTAAATGGCTACCATTTCCTCCATGCATTTGTATGTCTGAAAACAGATTTTGTCCCCACACAAACTTTGTCTGTTCAGAATTTAGATCAAATCAGAATTTTGCATTTTTTTCTTTTTAATCTATTGTGACCTGTGAAAACCAATTTAACACTTCTTAGAACCTCTAACTTTAACCAGAAAGCCATTAAATAATACCTTTTATTTTGAAACCAGGGTGTTGTAATGTGTGAAAAGGACTTGAAAAAATTTGGAAACCCCACCAGAAAAATGCCTAACTTATTGCCTGTTACCTTTCATGAATTCAGTGTTTGAGGGATGGATGTTTGTCCTTACCAGAAGAGCATTGCAAAACATTGTATAGTTGTTCTGTCTAAATACTACATGTTTAATTTTCAGTTGTTTTCTGTTTATGAAAACATTTGTGTGAGCAGATGTGTTGAGATGTCTTTTCTTTGCTAATAATTGAGACCAGTACGTAATTTCTCACTTGCTTCAATATGCTTTTCACTATTCAATTACAGTTGTTTTGAGTATTTTTTTTCATTGAGCAAGACTTTGTTTTTGAAGTGGCCCCACACACTTAACTGGTTTTAATTCTACAGTTCATTCCAGTGAGATAATGGTATATGCCTGGTTAGAGCCCTTCAGAGCATTTTTGGGTGGATCTATATTTTATCTGCTAGTCCTCTCATGTTTGAAAATGAATACACTTCTTCTTCAACTTAAGGGTAAATATGAGAGGAAATGTCGCAAGTTCTCTTTTGTGTCTCAGAGTCAGCTGTTGTCAGAGACATGATTTCGAATAAAACTGGTAGGTTTTTTCCTCTCTCTCTTGTGAGTAGTGACGTCGATAAGAAACTGATTTCACCATAAGGAAAGTGTTGACTTCTTTCTTCCAAAATGTTTGTTTTGAGGCAACTTTGACAAAGTCAGTGGGTTCACTGTAATGTTCTGATACTCCCTATGATACTGAGCATAGAAGTTGAGTTCCTCCCCAGCTTTGCGCAATGTGGATCTCATATCCCCAGAAAAAGATCAGGTAATTGAGATAGTTTGTGGTGTAATAGGGAAATCTGTATGGTTAGTGGATATTGTTTTGCTTCGTATGATATATTAATTGAAGTAACAAAGTGCTTTAACTCCAGTTTAAAGTGATCATAATTCCCTTGCACGGTACATTAGAAGTAATTTATGAATTTTGTACATAACAGCATTGGCCCAAGTGGATGAACTGAAGAAGATTATCCCAGTGAAAAATGCTGTAGTAAACAAAGCCAATCTTTAGATTGTCATGTCTACTGAACAGGCTGTCTGTATATCGAGAAGATTCCAGGAGAATAATGAAAAGGAATATAGAAGATTCAGGAATTTTTATCTTGCAGTGTATGTTGATATAATGTAGTATTAATACTGTCCTCACAACTAAGAATAATAAAGAAATGTTGTCTTAAAACTACCAGCCAAACTAGTGTTATGGGTGATCAATAAATTTGCTCAATCAAACAGAAGTTGGTATAAGCACATTGAAATGGTTAAAAGTTGATGCTTTAATTGCAGGCCCCGACTTGCAAAGGGAAGGGGAATGGGGGTTCTGCTTGCTGAGAAGTGTAATCTAACATGCTATGTCTTATCTTATAATGTTGCAAATGACTAACCACAGCGACAGTTGACCTTGTGATTCTGTAAGTTCTTTGCTCTAAATATCTTAATAGAAATAGAATGCATTCACAAGTGAGGAGTGAAGGATGGCAACTGCAACAATTTATTGAAAGTTTCATGGACTAAACCCCCCCTCAGACTGAACCCCAGCAACGGGACCTGGCAACAAGGCCCAGCAACAGGACAAAGCCCGCGAAACCAGAACCAGTGTTCTGGAAGCCGTGAAATGGAGTCCAATGATAGACTTGGGGGGGGAAGGAGAGTAAAAGGGGTATAAAAGATGGGTCCAGACTTGTACTCGGGGCGGACCGCTGGCGGAACGGGAGCTTCCCCCGGTCACCCAGCTCGCTGATTTACTCATTTGTCTTTTTAATAAACTTTTCCTATCTTTTTAAATTACAATATCTGGCCTCTTGACTATCTAGGAATCTTGTCTGTGACAAAAGCTCTTAACTGTTCCTATAGCCAGGGGATTTCTCCTAGAAATATCTGAAAAGGAAAATGAAAGCATGAGAACAGCTTTTGAATTTGCTACCTCTTTGAGGAGGACAGATACTTAAATCTGATTATTGAGGGCCCTGCCATTATTAAACTAATGGAAACCATCAATCAAACATGTTGCTCTTTCTCTGTTTACTTTACCTTCCTTGATGGTGGTCATTGGTTCCAGTGACCTCCTCAGTTGCTTGTGCAAGACTTCCTCAACTAGAAGATTTTGTGGTTGTTGTTAGAAGGACATGGTGAGAATAGCAGAGAAAAGCAAGAGAGCGTCCTTCTGGCTACAGCTGTTAGTTTTAAGTTAATTCTATAGGTGAACAAAACTGTATTTATGTAGTTCTGTAAAAATTTTTGGTATTTTACATTTCATTGTTGCTAACTCCTGGCAAACAGATTGTGTGTACTTGCTAAAGGGCCAGCTTTGCCATCTCTTGTAAACAATGTTCTGTTTTGAAGGTAGCTCTGTGTAGATGTGGAATCAAGTAACAGAAATAAGGAGGGAACAATTCATGTGTTTTATACCGTAGTGTCATGATTTTAGTATCATTTGTGGTATTCAAGGTATATGAATACTTAACTCTTATGCTAGAGTGGAGGTAAAACACAGGCTCTGTTGGACAGCAATTGGAGGCCTGTAGGGATACCACAGAACCTCGAAAATGACATCTGAATCTGACCTCAGCTGACCTAGCAAATTAAAAGAGAAATTCTATCCAAAGTGAATGAAACATAGCAGAGACAGGAGTCTGTCTAGAATTAAGATCACACACGTCATCAACCCACAGAGGATAAATCCAACTGTTTACTCTTAAAAATGTGCAGGAATAAATAGAATACAATAGCATTCATTGGTTGTACAATCCGGACAACTTGTGAACAAAAGCTGAGAAGAAATACTAGTTTATGTTGTACTTGTCCTTGATTGAATTACCAATTGTTCTGTTTTTATTTTAGGTTATGGTCAAACTGGTCCAGTGGTTCAGAGAGGTGGATATGATTCCATTGCTGCTGCTGTTTCTGGTCTCATGCATATCACAAGGCATGAGGTATGGTGCTCAACCTACAAATTTAATACAATCTTTGTGCTACATACCAAAATTGTTTGCTGCATGGAACAAGTTAGCCTATACTAACTTGCTATGCAAACCCTCCTGAATCCAACAGGAGGTCTAACCTCTGGGAATCTAAGATATCTCACTCCAGGCTTCCATAGCCAATGTCCCAGAAACAGAAAATGAAAGAAAAAAAGAGAAACCCTAGATCTCCAGTGAAAAAATTGACAATGTGTGCTAACCTGTTAGTGGCCACTTGTCACTTCAAGAGCTGTAATACACACATTGTTGATGCCTGGATGATGGAACCATATATACATGTGTGAAATCTCACTGATGCTTGAATATTGATATTCCCTCTTTAAAAGAGGGAACTGTGAAGCCATCTAGATACCTCCGACAAGAAGTTTTTTCAATAATTGTGCCTGGAAATAAGCAGAGAGATGCCATTAGTGGTTCTGGAAAGCTTTACATGCTGCTAATCCAACTGATTTTTGGTAGTTGCAGTAGTGCAGGAAGCATTACAGAGGTAGTGGAATCTAGGGATACATAAAATGTGTGTCTTCACCTCAGAAAAATGGTGGCCAAATAAGCATTTTCTTAAACTGTCTTGAATCACCTACAGATGCAAGGAATGTGGTCTCCAAATATCACTTCTCAAGCGAGGTGGTGTTACAAATCTGTTCTGTGCACCATAAATGCTGCAAAGTGTTCTGTGGTGGTGCTCCTGATACCCTGGAAGCAGTAGGGCAGATCTCTAGAGTATGAACTTGCATGTCCTAGATAAATAAGGAGTTCATAATTTCTCTACTTAGTGTCAGATACTCATGTTTGAGTAGGTTGTTCAAAGCTAACCACACATGATTCGGACTCAGCTCTACTGCAGGGTTGATAGTCTGCCAAATAGACGTGTTTTCTGCTGAGAATAATGGCAAACATCAGAACTCTGTGCTTGTGGCAGTTGTTGTTACCAGAGTTGTCCTTTCTGTTAGGAAAAAAAAAAACCAAACAAACAAGCATTGTTTGAGTAAGCTGAAACATCTTGTACCTAGTGTCCTGAAACTGTTTGTCCCTTTCTGCCATGTAATTGGTACATATTTATAGGATGCCTTATCTCAGAACACGAGAAGACATGAGTGCAGTCCTAACAGGTCTTACTTCCCTTCAAATGTGTAATGCACATATACACTAAGCAGTGACTGGTCACAGTAGCTCTAGTGTAAGTAAATTTTACAACTGGACCGTGTCTGCAGGGTGGAGATTAATACTTCCAGTACGATGCCAGAAACTTCATGCACACTTCAAAATATACCAAACAAAATTAAAAGGGAGTATAAGCTGATAGAAGGGGCAACAGAATAAAGGAAAGGATGTTGAAAAATTGAAAAATGCAGGATTCTTGTAAAGCTTTTCAATGATACGGGAATAACAGAAAATACAACTGTTATACTGAATAATTGCATGTAAGTTCTATTATAAGAGTAATAGACCTCAGTGGCCCTTATGAATATGGATTTTATAAAGATTGTGTTAAGATCTACACTGGAAAACCAGATGTTCGCATCACCTCACCAAGACTTGGAGGCAATGTAGTCATAGGAATTATTTAATCATTGTCAGTAACAGCTTTGTCTGTTTGCTGGGGGCTTTTAGTAATTAATTCAAACTTAGTCACTCTTTTGCAGGATTAAAATAACAATACTAAAACTTGCTTCTTATTTTTCTTTATTTGAAGTTGTTTGTATAGTATTTCCTCAGTTTCTCAAAACCATTTTTGATGTATAGAGGGACAGTTTCCTTTCAAAGACTTGAGTAGTCAATGACTCCAAAGAAGCAAATGTGCCTTTTGTTGATGTTGTGAAAACTTACTCAAGTGGCTTTAAAATCATATTGTATACTTGTTTGAAAGTTACTTTAAAATAGAAAAGTAAAATCTTCCATGTTTTTCTTACATTTTTGTTCATGTGACTGAGTTGTGTTTAAAATTCCACAAAACCAACAAAAGCAGAAAACCTTGTTTCAGTCAGCATGTAGAAAAGTGACCAAAATAAAGAAGAAAAAAGAATCTTACTCACTCTTGCATGGCATTTTTTTAAAAACTAAGCTTAAATTATTTGTTGACCAGATAACATGGAATTTATATACTAAAGGTAATATGTTCACTTGAAGCATACCCTAGTAAACAAGGGTATGATTTTTTTTTTAAATAAACAGAAAAGGCCATTCTTATGAACTGGAAAAGTTATAACAGATGGTGTTGGTTTTGTATTGCGTTGCAATAGCTATAGATAATTGAGCATAACATCATCAGTACAACAGTGCTCTGTGGAAACTTCTCTTTGATAAACAAACCATTGAATGTGCTTGATTACTTCTGTATTAGAAGTGTATGACACCTGTGAAATTTGAAATTCTAGTGTGTTTATGAGAGGAATCTGTTTTGCGTAAATCAGTAACACAAACCCATTTTGAACGAAAGTAGTTGCTTCAGGCCACGTTCAGGTTTTCTTTACATAAATTAAAATATGCTAAAGGACAAAGTTTGCACTGATTACACTTTTATTGTCCTGGATAACAAAATTTATAGATATATCCTAGTTAAACACCACAATCAATTTTCATATTTGATGAACAGAAACCTTTTACTTAATATATTCAGATATATTAGTGCCAGATGAGTATCCCTTTGATGAACATTTCTATGACTCATTAAGGAAATAACTTGAAATTAATTAAGTAAAGCCCCATTTGAATACAAATCCCCTTGCGTCTCCAAGTTGATTATTACATGGAGTTTTCAATATTCAAAGTATCTTTATGGTAATGCATTCTTTCTTGCTGAAGAAACATTTTTGTTTTACTGAATATCAGACAGCAAGACATGATTGGGATCTACAATCCAGAGAGACCATTTTTCAGCTTAAATCCAAGCAAACTATAACAGAGGAGTACACCTGGTATATAACTCAGAGCTATTGAAAAATACAGCCATTGGTGGTTCATATTAACTTTAGCAACTATTTCACATCTGTAAAGACTACTGGACTTAGAATGCTTTTATTAAACATGTAATTTCAAAACAATTTTCATTTTTAATGGAACATTTTTATATTGTTGATGTAAGTTTGGGAACAGAAATTATGTCAAATACCAAAAAAAAAAAAAAAACTCAAGAAAGAAAGCTTCCAAAACATGTTGTGGCTATCTCTGGGCCATAATATGTTGTCAAATTTTAAGGAATTTAGCAAACAGCAAAAATTAGGCATAAAAGTTTAAACTGGTCATAAGATTGAGCAATAGCAAAGCACACTGATGTAAGAAAAGGTCCATTCTACTGGCGTGAATCTTTTTGTCTTTCTATTAGAACAGTAATACCACTTTTGGCTGGCAGGGATGGTGGTGTTTGTTACTTTTGAGTAATTTCCTTGAATCAAAGCTACTGTATAGGTCCTTACTTTGTTCACATAACTGAAGTAAAATTAGCTTCATAAAAGTACTGCTATGCTGTCAGAAGCTCTGTCTAAAGGAAGGTATTTTGGTGTGTGGAGCTTTATCCTATAAAGAAGCTTCATCTACCTTCTTCTGCAGGACAGAGATGAAAGTCTGAATAAATGTTTCACAGTACTTACAGCTAAGCACCCTACCTCAGAAATGCTGGTTTATGGTACAGGAGCTGATTAAAGCTGATTAAAAGGTGAAAAATGGCAGCTAGTCATGAATTTTGGTAGAAAAACCATGGAAGGCTGGAAATTGTGTGGACTGGTTCAGAATTATAGGTTGTGAGGTGTTGGGGTAAAGTAAAGCTAACATGTTAAAAATAACAATAACAGTATTTTGTAGGAGTGTTCTGTAAAGGGAAATCATGAACATATTTTAGAAATAAGAGTGAACTTTTTAGAGAGGCAAATAAAGTGTTTGCTTTTAAACAGTAGGTAGTTTAGTACTTGATGAGGAAGGTGTGAGAATTAAGCAAATTCATATGTAATAATCTATTAGAATAGTCCTGATTTCTGTATCTTCCAAGTGTAGTTTTCTTGTTCAAGGGTGAAATTAATGACATTTTGAACATGGTGGAAAGTGTTTTCAAACTAAAAATGTTGCTGCACATGTGTTTGCAAAATCTAAAGTCTTTTTGATTTTTTTCTCAACTCAGTGAATGTAATGAAATTACTAAAATGAAGAAAGAACAATTTAAGAAACTGAGATCTTGCAGCAGATAATATGAGGAAAACATTTTTAGGTTTGTTTTCTTTTTTGCATTTTATTTCTAAGTGATAGCTCTGCAGAGCAAAAACATTCAAGTGCTAACTAGTTTCTCAGTAGGCCTATGCACACATATAAAAGAGAACAACTTTTTTTGCTTGTTTTCCTCCAGAGGGTACAATGAGAGTAGCAAATGGCTGAACCTTTGAGTTGTCTTTTCTACTGGGAAGGTGAAGTGGTTTGGTATAGAGCGTGGAAAAGGAAGAAATAAGAGGTTCTTCAAAAAAGTAGCACTTCCTAAACAGTGTTCACCTTAGTATTGTGTCATTTACATGTCATCCTATAGATATCTAGGCTATAGATAGCCACAGACTAATCCTTACTGTAGTTTGAATGAGAGTAACTCAGATTTTTTTTTTAACTTTGTCATATTTGATACAGATTTTATAATTTTTAGTCACTTTCATATTATGAATAAAATAGCAGCCTTTTCCATCTTACATAGGAAATATTGTCCTACTGCCTTTTATTTCAGAAATTGCCCTATTAATGCAATTGATAATACAATAAAATTATTTTAAGAAAAATATCGTAACTTATATATGATTTGATACTAGGCTTATGTAAATCCTGTTGGAGTGCAAAAGAAAAAGATGGTGAAGATTAATTTTCTTATGTGAAGTCAAGACACTATTTTTAAAATCATTTTAATAGTTATCAGTAACTCTTGCAATCTTGATTACAAGATTTCTATTACAATAATTACACTTAGAAGTTTAGATATGGATAATTAAAATAATTCTGTAAATTAAATTTTATTGAACTTTTGCTACATTAGTTTAAATACATTTAAGGAAACTTCACAATCAGTTATTATTTATCAATTATACTGATTTTGACTTGTCTTAAAGAAGACAGAAATTCTCCATCAACCTGCACCTCAGGAAGTCCCCCATCATCCCCACATCACCATCGGCCAAACAGAACTCAAATCAGTGCAGCAGTTTAATTACCTGGGCAGCCTCATCTCCTCGGATGGTAAGATTGACGGGGAGATAGACAACAGGTTAGCAAAGGCATACAGTGCTTTTGGAAAGCTGCATAAAAGAGTCTGGCAAAATAAACACCTGAAGAAAAGCCCAAAGATCAGTGTTTGCAGAGCCATAGTGCTGTCTACTCTCTTACACAGCTCTGAATCTTGGGTCATCTACCGCCACCACCTGCGTCTCCTGGAACGCTTCCATCAACGCTGCCTCCGTACAATCCTTAACATCCATTGGACAGATTATGTGACCAATCCTTCTGTTCTGGAACAAGCAGCAGTCACAAGCATTGAGGCCATGTTACTGAGAACACAGCTGCGTTGGGCAGGGCACGTCTCCAGGATGAAGGACCACCGCCTCCCTAAGATCCTGCATTATGGTGAACTTGCCACCGGCTGCCGCAAGAGAGGAGCCCCGAAGAAAAGATACAAGGACTCCCTGAAACAACATCTCAGCCTTGGCCATATTGACCACCACAACTGGTCTACTCTGGCCTCCAGTCGGCAGTCCTGGAGACACACCATCTACAACGCTGCTGATGCTTTTGAGAAAGCACACGGGATCACCCTTGAGGAGAAAAGACAACGCAGAAAGAATCGTGCCTTGCAGAACATACCATCTAAGGAGTCTTTCTGCTGTGCCTTTTGCAACTGGACTTGCCTTTCTCGTATTGGCCTCTTTAGCCACCAACGCGCTTGCAACAAACGTGGGTAGAGCCCTTCCCAAATCTTCGTTCACGAAGCCTGGCCATGATGATGATGATGTCGGGCTTATTGGGGAGCTAAAACTCTGGAACAGTCCCATTAGCTTTGCACTGCTATTTTTCTTCAAAACTTGAAATTAAAAAAAAAAAAACAAACTTCAAAACAAGGAACTGCTGTCAGAACCTGATCACCTGACCCCAAACTTTTCATAGTAGGAAATGGGAGAATGTCTCAGAAGAAGCGCTTTTAAGATTCTATGATAAAAGCCTAGCTGGACTAAAATTAGAAGTTCATTTTGCCATTGATTGCAGAAGGGTTTTATTTCATGCCAATGATTACAGAAGTTCTGAAACACATGAATAAAATGAAGATTCTTCCCTTGATGCCAGAAAAGGGATGACATACTGAAAAAGGATATTTGAACCAACAACTTCTCAGTGGTTTCAGTCAGAAGGTCAAGAATTTGCCTGTCTTTACATGTGTAATGTTTACAGGTCTAAACAAAAAGTTGCTCTTTTTTTCTTACTAGAAGCCTGAAATGTGTATACTGAAAAATACAAAACTGACCTTTGACTGGGGGAGGGACAGAAGAGAAGGGAGAAAAAGGGAGTGAGAACAATGAAGCAATATGGTTCTGCCTTGCAAACAGACAGGCACCTGTGTGGTGTGGGAAGGGGAAGCCCTTGCTTACATCAACAAAGAAGTTTTCATTTGTTTCACAATGTTCCAGCACACTCTGGAAACTGTTTAGACCTTTGGTTTCTGGGCACGACAAAATTCAGTCTTCACTGGCTTCTCTTGTCTCTAACATTATCTCTTTTCTTTTTACACTGATGAGTTGAAGCATTATGTTATTAGGGACAAAAAGTGATAAAATAAATCATTCACAATTTGCAGTATGCAGCATCGGAAAGTGACAGTTCTGTGTACATGCTGTAAGAATATCTGATTTTCAGTGGTAGTTCTTACAGTTCAGTTCACTCGAAGATACTAATTTCTTGCATTGACTGCAATTCTTTGAGTGCAACCGTCCAGCCAATTTCTTATCCACTAAGTGGTCCATCCGTCAGTCATGTCTCTCTAGTTTAAGAGAGCAGGATGTCATGTGGGTTAGTTACCTGCACAAGTCCAGGTAGATGACATCAGTCTTCCCATATCTGCTACTGCTGTAACCCCATAATAGAAGGCCACTAAATTTGTCAGGCACAATTTGCCCTTAGTGAAGCCATGTTGCCTGTCACAAATCACCTGCATACTTTCCATGTACCTTAACATAGCTTTCAGGAGGATCTGCTCCATAATCGTGCTGGATATGAAGATGAGACTCACGGGCCTTTAATTCCTTGGGTCTTCTTTTTTCTCTTTTTAAAAATGGGGGTTATGTTTCCCCTTTTCCAGTTAGTGGGAACTTCACTGGGCTACCATGACTTCTCAAATATGATGGATAGTAGCTTATCCACTTCCACTGCCAGCTCCCTCAGGACGTGCATCTGATGCATGTCATAAGGTCCAATGGCCTTGTCCATGTTTAGGTTCCTTAGATGGTCTTGAACTTACTCTTTTCCTAGAGTGTCTGGGTCTACAGTGTTGTCTTTCCAAGAGGTACTAGGATGGTTGAAGTCTCCTGTGAGGACCAGGGCTTGTGAATGTGAGGCCACTGTTGTCTCTCTGTTGAGGGCCTTATCCACACTGTCCTCCTGGATGAGCAGCCTGTAGCAGCATTATAATGTCACCTCTAACTGCCCTCCCTGTGCTCTCCATCAGCTTTTGATCCGTCCCCAGGTAGAACTCCATGCGCTCCAGCTGGTCGTTGACAAAGAGGGCAACACTGCCTCCTTGTCTCCTCTGCCTGTCCTTCCTAAAGAGCTGATATCCCTCCATTCCAACACTCGTCATAGGAGTCATTCCACCATGTCTCTGTGATGCCAATAAGATTATAGCCCTGTACAATTCTATTGTTTCTGCTTGTTTTCTTCCTTGGTTTTTTTTTTTTTTTGTTTTGTTTTGTCTATTGTTTTGTTTATCTTGTTTTATTTTAGTATGTTTTTTTCTTTAGGATGGGGAGCCAGTTAGACCGGGAGTAGCAATGACAGATCTTGCTACTGGGCTGTATACATATGGAGCAATTATGGCTGCTTTACTTCAGAGGTATAAGACAGGAAAAGGACTGCACATTGACTGCAATCTCTTGTCAACTCAGGTAGGAGTTTTAAAAAAATTTCCTTCTGTTTCCTTATGTTTGAACCTAAACATACCATTGGGACACAAATTAATGCACATTAGTTACTACAGCTAATGATGACAATAATAATGACAATAATGGCACTAGTGATGGTTTCCTTATTCTGCCACTCTGGTAGTGATCATTTTATATGACATGGTTATAGTTACTGTTGCATTAAGGCTGGCTTTCACTTTTTACAAAGAACTGCCATGTTCTTTGAAAACACAGGTTAATCAAGGTTTATAATATGTCTGAGATTTAACAGTTGTAGTAGGTGATTTGAGATAGGACAAGTATAAGTGGTGAAACTGTTTTTGGAGCCTTGGCACTGGGCAGTGTTCATACCAGAGTGACTGAATAACTTGAGCAAAATCACCCAGAGTAATCGATCAAGTATCACCCAAGTTTCAAAGTAATGTAGTCCAGGCAGTCCGCCTTTTGGCTCCGGTAAAGAATAAAGTAAACTTGAAGATGCAGAATTTTTTTCTAGACATATTAGAGACAAAATTGTTTTGATCATGAAAGATATACCATATGCTACAAATAATGCGAACTTTAAATTTTCTTTGAACAGTTAAACACCAATTGTGCAATGATTTATAATTTGTAAAAAGAAAGTGATGTTAGTATGAGCTACATGTGATTGGAGGATATGTTGTCTTGCTGATGTAGATACTTGCTGGTACCGGACAGGTATATAGTGCAGAGGAATTTTTGTTTATGTTTTAAAATGTGCATCAAAATTATATGAAGTTCCAATCAAAGCTACTACAGTGCTTCAGTTTTTTCATCTCTATTCAATCGTATTTTTCTTCACATTGTGTCTGTCAGTACAATTGAGAGATGACAGTGCCTATTGTGCTAAAAATTGGCCCAGGTGTGAGCAGGAGGTTGGACAAGATGATTTCCAAATGTTCCTTCCCAGCTGTATCACTGTACGATAAATAGTGATTGGGAGTATGATTGAGGTTGCTCTTGTTTTAGTGCCTACTGCTCTTGTCTAAATACCTACCAAAATCAGATCTGGAAAGGAGGGGAAGCCCTTGCTTATATCAACAAAGAAGTTTTCATTTGTTTCAGAGCAAATGTTTGTAAGAACTGAATTTAATTATACTTAAATATATTTGAAAATATTGTGTTTGTATTTGAATAATGTGATAAGCAGTTTAAAAAAAGTTTTAAATGTATGTTAAATACTTATTAATACCTAGGGGTTTTTTATGTTTAAGGTATTGTAGTGTTACATATTATGACAACTTGTCCTTGATCTTTTTCATTTCTAATTTTATTAAAAGGACTTCTGTCACTTTTTATTATTTTATTTATTTATTTATTTTATTATTATTAATTTCTAGAGTAATTCTGGGTCTTTTGGTTGTTTGTTTTTTTTATTTTTTTAATTCCTTATTCCCCTGTTTTTTGGCTTTTTTTTTTTTTTTTTAATGAAGCTTTCTTGATTTTTATTGGATATTTTATCAAATGCTGAAAGTAAAAAGAGTTGAAGTTAGGTTGTGCTGTAGCTCTTGTATTTCAGCTTGGTGCCTCATTTGTCTTTAGAATCTTTTTCTTGGTTAGGATAGATTTGACTATGCACAAAAGTACTCTTATTGTCCTTTAGGCCACTCACTAGGATACATAAGAAAGGGATTGAAGACGTGGGTAGATGTTAGTGAACAATGCATGTGACGTGGTGCTTGTCTTCTACATGCTTAGATGAAAAAGTACTAAATGGTGAAGGGAAGGTTTATTCATTTTTTGAGATTTTCAAACATTAAATTGTTCCATGCTCGTTACCAAATTATGGTTGCCTAAAAGTTATTAACAGGTAATTCCATACATGCACATTCTCATTTAAAAATAAGTGGTTTTATTTACTTCACTGTTGGATAAATTAAACTCAAATAAGTTGTTATTTTGGAACAGTGTATGGGTATAAGATGTTATTCAGAAAATGGTGCTTTTGTTTTAGATAATCCCGTTACTTCAGTCGAAATTAATTTTAGGGTGTTGGCCCAAGACTGCAATGAGAACATAGATTCAGCTGGAAGAAGTGTTTGTAGATGAGATGCTAGAGTACCAAAAATAAACCCATGTGATCAATTCTATTAAAAAAATGTGTTAAAATGAATGAAGTAAAGTGTAACTGACCGCTGAGCCTCCCTCAGAGAGAACATCTAATTTTTTTGGTTAATTTTCTTTCTCTTTGCAAGACTGGTGGTTATTTGTAAGTCTCTAAGGGTGAGTTTAATAACAGTAGGACAAATCTGAAAATTAATTAAATAAATAATAAAATTGCTTGTACAGTACTTCTGATGGTAATGGGTTTTTTTAAGGGAAAGCTAGACAATACTGTGATAAGATCCATACTTTCACAGGGATTAGGGTTTTAAATCCAGTGAGATACCTAAAACTAGCTCTTCCTCATGTGATGGATGTTTAAAGAGAATGACCTTTAGAAGGTTCTCATGGATGCTGCCAAAACAATAAGGAACCTAAACTTGTAGACTTTTGATTTGTTAGGTTCTTGTTGCAATTGATTAATGGTGGGATCTAGAGGTCAAACAGATGTATCATGATAACTTTTCCTTCAGAATGAGTTTCATTGAAGTGTAATATT
The DNA here is from genome assembly GCA_013399855.1 of Oxyruncus cristatus. Taxonomy (NCBI): domain Eukaryota; kingdom Metazoa; phylum Chordata; class Aves; order Passeriformes; family Cotingidae; genus Oxyruncus; species Oxyruncus cristatus. The sequence continues at coordinate 26,340 of VXAY01005391.1, read as the reverse complement.
TTTTAATGAGAAAAAAGGAATTTTCTGTGTGTAAAACAAAAGCGTTACTGAACCGTCCTCCTATTAATAGTGCTGCAAAAGCAGGGACTTGTATGAAACTTTTTGGTTTTGCCAGCATTTCATGGACTCAGCTAATGCAGGAGTGTACTCCCATCTTTTGTCCATCCCTTCATTTTGAACTGAGAATTGTGAAGCTGGCCAATACATATGTCTTCATTGGTCAGTGTTGATGTCTTTGATTATGTCAGAAAGGGGAAAAAAAAAAACCACCCAGGAGTTAAGGCACTCAAATAATTAGAAAACCTTGAAAACCCTAGCATGAGCATACCCATCTATGTCTGTGCTATCACTTTTCTGCATGCCTTATAGAATTGCAAGAGGATTTTTTTTTTTCCATAGGGTAGGGCTGGAAAATGCTTTTGATACTAATTTCCTGCAGAGATATGCAAATGACAAGGAACATTGAACTGAATTCTATTGCCAGTCAAAATGGTCTGAAGCTTTTAAAAGAAATATCCCACTAACTGGCAAGTTAGTTTTGTATTTCACTGTCGGTGCAGCACCAAATTATAAGTGAGATCCTGTTCTCTGAAGAAATATTATTTTTAGAATATCTTAAAAAAGACGTCTTTCTTTCAAATTCTGTGTAGCAAACACTTATTGCTGCCAAAGAGGATTTCTTTCCCCACAACAAAATAGGATTCTATGATTTTGTTGACAAGAGATACAGTGACTCCTAGGATGTGGTTTTGCAGTGAGCACTAACTTTCTGTATCTCTCATCTATAAACTTTTAACCCATGTTGTACAATTCCTTTGATATTTTTGACTTTTAGATGAGTCATAGTTGTCAGCTCCTGACCTTTCAGCATTTAAATAGTGTCCTTTAGATGCTACTAGTAAATAAGAAGGAAGTGGGTTTTGGCTTTGGTTCCAATTATGCAATTGTGCCTTTTCTTCTGTTGTGGCTTAAAAAAATCTCTTGGAAGTTTTAATATCCTTCCTTATTTAATTACAACCAGGCTTCAACAAATACTGTAATAAGTGGGTTTCTTTTGGATTGAAAATCTGCAAGAAGTACTTTACATCTAACATTTCTGCAATTTTGAAGTGTTTTTTTTCCCAGATTCCACAGACGGGATAATGTGATTAATATTGTTTGTATTATATGATTGTTCATCAGGCACTTCTCTGCTTCTAATTACTGTGTTTTAGTTCGTTTTGGCATACCAAACTCTTAATCTTCTTAAAATTTTGAAGTGACCCTAGGAAAACCTAGAAATTTGGTACAAATTATTTTCTGTATTCCATCTTTGTGCTTAATTTGACAGTGAGTTTACTCAGGTAATGATGAGGTTTAGAAGCTATTAGTTTTTGTTTCTGAATCACATTTTCCCAAGATCGCTGTGTTTAAGGCTTATCTATTTAAGGTGCTTTTAGTGCTGTCTCTTCAGTGCTTTCATGGCATGTCTTTTACAAATTATTGGGTATGAGTGAAAGTGGGAACAATTGCATACTGCCTGTAGGACATGTATGGCATCACAGAATCTCTGAGCAGTAAGTTATGTGACGAATATCAATCTTGGAACTTTAATACTGCTCAGGTTCTTGACTGTATCTTGTTCTCTGCTTGCTGATAGTCTTGAGTTGACTGAATACAGAAAGAAAAACTTTTTTAGAGGTCATTGCTTCTGGTGACTTTGGAGGCCAGCTAGGAGGACTGTAACAGGGTTGTCTTGTTTTGGGTATGGTTTGAATGAGTAGGTTTTTTACAAGCTTATAAAATGTCATCTTTGCAAAACGTTGCATTCTTAATCTCCATCATAATAAAAAGTTGAGTATGTGCTATATGGAGATGTCATCTTTTTCACTGTATAGCTCTGGTACTGGAAGATAATAAAATCTGAATTACTATGAACATTTCTTTAAACACCTACTGTGCTGTAAACTCTTTTCTTGGCCACAATTCTTAATAATTTCCACTGAGGACATCAGTGTAACTAAGAACAGAACTTATCCCTCTGGGTTTTAAGCAACCCGTATTTGATTGAGTAGACCAGAAGATCATACTAACATGACAGTAACTTAATTTAATATTGTCCTCTGTGGTATGTTTGTTACAATTTCTAATGATTAGTTACGCAGTCATTGGTAGAATATACTCCAACTTGATCTTGGCTTTATTTAGTTGCTTTCTTTACTCTGTAAACACAGTACATATTCAAAGTGCAAGGATATTTCTTCTTTAGCTGCTACCTGACAGTAAATTCTCTGTCTTTTTGTGTTCACTACCATTGTTCTTGTTCTAATGAAACTAAGCCTGAATGAGTTGCAGCTTCATTTTCTGTGTTGATCTGCCTCTGTCATCAATTAGAGAAAGACTGGGAAGGAGATAGAAAAAAATATACCCCTTTATTGCAGAGAGAAAATAGAAGTGGCTGTCTGGAGTGGATAGGGGAGAGAGTTTGAAGACAAAGAAAGACATTTCTTTTAATGAGTTTGAGTTTATTATTTATATGACCTTTAAATAAGGGTGTAGTCTTGGAAAGGGAATCAAGATGTTTATTAGCAGCAGATCAGAAATTGTTCTGGTTATTAGGAGAAGGATAACCTAGGTAGTTGAAAAGAAAGGGAAATGATTTAAGCAACTAGTAGGAGAATAAGCACTTTTAGTGTACCCGAAGAGCTCACCTGTCCCTCTAAACTCATAGAACTTTTCAGAAGTCATTCTATAAATTGGTCAAATTTGGGTAGAACCTTTCAACACATTATGTGTTATTTGTTAACGTAAATAGCAAGTAAAACGTTTTACCTTGATGGAAGAGGTTTCCATTTTAAGTAATGAAAACTTTTAAGTTAGCAAGATAACTGGTTGTTAGGTGCTGTTGAACCTCTGGAAATCTAGTAAACTTTAACAAGTATGGCATTTTTGGGTATGCTAATGGAATGCTATCTAAGGTTTCATACGGCTTGGTTTGATTACTTCAGATAACTTTGTTCTCTAGTCCTTTCATGAGCCTTGTTGCCCTTTGCCAGACACACTCCAGCACTTCAATGTCCTTTTTAGAGTGAGAGGCCCAGAACTGAACTCAGTACTCGATCTGCGGCCTCACCAGTGCCAAGTACAGGGGGATGAAAACTTCCCTAGTCCTACTGGCTACACTATATTCATACAGGCCAGGATGCAATTGGAATACCTGGGTACACTACTGGCTCACATTGAGATGCCTGTCAACCAGCACCCTAGAGTCCCTTTCTAATGAGCAGCTCTCAAGCCACTCTTCCCAAACCTGTGTCATTGCATGGGGTTGCTGCAACCCAAGTGCAGGACCCCACACTTTGCCTTTTTGAACCTCAGTTCTTGGCCCACTGATTGAGTCTGTCCAGATCTCTCTGTAGAACCTTCCTACCCCCGAACAGATCAACACTCAAATCCAACTTAGTTTTGTCTGCAGATTTCCTGAGGGTGCACTCAACTCCCATGACCAGATCATCAATAAAGATGTTAAACAAGACTGGCCCCAATACTGAGCCCTGGGGAAGACTGCTAATGACCGGCCACTGGCTGTATTTAGCTCCATTCACCACCACTCTCCAGGCCCAGCCAATCAAGCCAGTTTTTTACCCACTGAAGAGTCCACCCATCCAAGTCATGAGCAGCCATTATTTTTAGGAGGATGCTGTGGGAAATGGCATCAAATGCTGTATTGAAATCTAGATAGACTACATCCACTGCCTTTCCCATCAATGCCTATAAACTTGCGAGTGTCTAGTCAAAGTTCAGTTACTAGTAAAAATGCTTCACCTTGCTTGGAATGAGTATTTGTAGTACTAGGTTTCTCTGATAAACATATGTGAAGTTATTTTCATTCAAGCTTGCTCTGTAATAAAACATTTTGGTTTTTTGTGGTAATAATTTTTTTTTTTCGATTGATTAAAGAATGACTTCCTTCTTTGGGGTATCATTTACAGATTTGTTGCCATGGTTCAAAAAGCATTATCTTGCAGAAGTGCCATGTCTTTCACTCCAGACTCACTGGTAATACTCTAGTCACATAGAACTTTGGACCACATTTCTCTGACTTGCATTCTGTTTAACAGCTTAGTGGATGAACCACATCTGCATTGCAAACAGCATTAAAATGCTCAAAAAGTCATTATGGGCATTCATTAACGCTGCAGAGGCACAGAAATACATTCTTGCACATTGCAAAGTATACTATTTAAAACATTTTGTTCAATTGCATGGATTTGTTTCTTCCATCGTTCCTGTAGTACATTAGCACCTAAGTACTTAATGGGCAGAGCCCAGAGATCTTTCAGTGTTAGAAATAATGCCATTGTTCTGCTGAGAAAGTTACTGTAATGAATGGGAGATTTGGCTGTGATAATAGGGGTGGAATATTTGAACATTTCTCACACAACCAAATAGACATGGCTTGTTTCTGTACGTGCCTCCCTACGTCTTAAATTAAAAATCTAGAAATCTACCTCTTTACCCTGCTGCAGCACAAGCTGTTGAAATTACTATTATATTTTATGTTTATATCTGTTCTCAGATGAAAATAACATTGTCAGGAGTAGATAAACACACTTAAGATTCTTTTTTCTGTGCAAGTATTGATGCTGATAAATGTGGAGATAAAAAAAGGGGAGTGTTGTAAATAGGTGTATGTGTATTTTCATTGTAAATGGCCTTGTTCCTAATGATAAGATCAAAAGTGAAAAGTACCTCAATACAGCTTCATTTGGAGGTTGACAGCTTTCCACTACTGATTAAAGAAAATAATCCTTCACAAAATCTATGTAGCATCCAATTTGGAGCCTCTGGATACTACGTATTACAAACAAGAAGAAAAACTGTTGTATTTATTCTGATGCTTGTCTTCACAGGTAATTAATTTTTATGTGAGAAAAATCTGCTTGTCTGCATTGTATTTTTATGCTTTCCTGTTTCCATTCTCAGCTGTCAAATACCTTTTTTAGAGTAGAAAAGAATCATTTAGGTTGGAAAAGAGATTTAAGATTATCAAATCCAGCTATTAACCCAACACTGCCAAGCCCACTACTAAACCGTGTCCCTAAATGCCACATCTTTTATATACTTCCAGATATGGTGACTTCACCACTTCCCTCAACAGCCTATTTCAATGCCCGACAACCGTTTCAGTGAAGAAATTTTTCATGATATCTAATCTAAACCTCCTTAGTTTAGAGGCCATTTCCTCTTGTCCTATCACTTGTTGCCCAGGAGAAGAGACTGATCCCCACCTGATTACAGCCTCTTCTCAGGTAGTTGTAGAGAGTGATAAGGTCCCCCCCAAGCCTCTTTTTCTCCAGGCTGAAAAAACCCCAGCTCCCTCCGTCACTCCTTGTAAGATTTCATAAGCTTATAAGACCCTTCACCAGCTCCATTGCTCTTATCTGGACATTCTTCAGTGATGTGGAAAGAGGAGGGGAAACGTCTGTGTCATAAGTCCTTTCTGCTGTGGGGCCTGTTTCTCTTTCTCTCTCTTAATTCCTGATACTCCTCAATTTACTCACCTCCTTGGAGCTTTGTCACTAAGCAGAGGAGTTTCTCTACCTGGGTGCACCTCCCACAACTCAAATTGTAAGTCTTGTGCTTTGTAAGTCTGCTTCATTCTTGGCATGAATAGAAGCCACTCTGAGAATTTGATCTGTGCTATTTTCTAAACAATCAATGAAATACAACCAGATATCATTGCATAGAATTAAAACCTGGATAAGTTGTAATATGTATTATATGCATAGGTTTTCATTGGTAAAGGCTATAATTAAGAAATAATATAAGAAAATGTGGTTTTAAAAAACTGTATAAAATGTAGCAGAATAAATATTTTGTAAGTTGCATTTTGCAAGTTGCTTTTTGCCTGGACTTTGTAAAGCTGTGTGAAATCCAGAGCATAATATTTCAGTGGATATATATTCTTTCTTCAGAGAGAATAAAAACTTAAGGAAATAATTGTAGAAGTTTATGGCTGAGGTTGTCTGATATGTCTATTACTGGCATCTGATTTCAGTTGTTAGAAGTCTGCCAGAGTTCTAACTGTTTTGGCTGAATTTTCCATGTCATGGAATTGCCAGAAAGGGATTTGTTTTCAAAGTTACTTTTAAGATGATTCATCTGTTTCCAGGATCATGTTATGGGAAAATACATTGATAGGCTTTTTTCTTTTTTCATTTTTTTTTTACCTCCTGAGAAACTCAGTGCCTTAATTTTTGGATTTTGCACAGCGTACACAGACTAACTTTGGAGTTCTTGGTAGTTTTAACCTGAAGATTAATAGATTTTTTATTTAAGTTATGAATTCCTTAGAGATGTTCCTGTTTTATTATGAAGCTGACACAGGATTTTTTCAGTGATTAAAGTAGTATCTTTCTTTACACTTTCAGAAAGAACTGATTAGTATTTTATTTTAAACAAGAAAATGAAATTTATTCTTCCATTTAAAATGTCTTTCTTCAACTGGAGTTATTTTAAAAGAAGTCTTTTTTTTTGTTTCCTTTTTCTCTTTAATGCCAGTGCTGTTTAGTAGATTCTATGGTCAGGATTTTTTTTCTTATCCTTCACCTAAAATTCATCTGAATGTGTATAAGTTTATTGGTTTTGTTTCTTTCTTTATTTGTTTTAATTGGAGACTGAGGAGAGATAGGATAGATTTAACACTTACTTTCTCTTGAAACTCTGTGCTGAATTGTACATATTTTTGAAATTTCAAGTCCTAGATTTGTTGGTTGCATCAATCTTCACTATTGTTAATACTAATTGAATCTTAATCAGGAGATGATCTCCATGCTGTGACAAGCACAGAAGCTTTCATTCTGGTCTTTTATAAGCTCTAAATAGCTCGTAAAAAAATAATTTGTAGATCAGTTCTTTTTTGTTGTTGCATTTCACTGAATGTAGCAGTTCTCTGTGATACAAATGCATTGTGTTTTTGAAGATGCCCGAGTTTCTATGTTTATGTAATCTAAACTAGTTTTTTTATAAAGCAAAAGGTGTTATCAGCCATCATTTTCACGCTAAAAAAGTATCTGTACAACAATGTAATTTAAAGTCTGTTTTCCTCTTTTTATGTATCTTCCCCTCTGATAATCCATGTTTGATATAGGGTTTTCAAATGCATTACCTTTGTTTTTCTCATTGATTTTTTTATTGTATTTTATTTTATTGTTTCTGGTTCATTAAGCACTGCCTAGCATATCATTTATGTGACCGTGTGATTTACTGTGTACTGTTTGGTCAGGTGGCCAACTTGAATCATCAAGTCGCACATGCTGCATGTGATTACTGGCACAGAGTGGGATACCTGCATAAGTGTCTCGTTGGAAGGCACCAAAACAGGACACAATCTGAGACCTGTTTTGAAATTGTAGTTATTTGTCATTAAAGATTTGATTTTATCTTTACAAGATTGTACTTGTGACTGGGATTCTGTCATTTATTAATGCTTCAGTGCCAAGAGTTTTCTTTTGTGAAGGGTGAATTCATGATAATTTCCTGGAGGTTTGCATTAAAAGAAATCAGCATCATTGGGAAGAAAACACTTTTTACCCAGAGCACATTCATAACATGACCACATTGACATTTTCTATAAGACTCTTTAATAGTAAACCTTGGCCTACTTGATAGTAGTTTTGCCTTTTTTAGTTACATTTTGCAGTCATTCATGGAATTTGCTGGTTTACAAATCACTGGTTGAAAGCAACTATGGTACTATTGGCTCTTAAAGGGGAGAAAAAACCCTGTGTGGAGCGGGATTATGGAATTATGGGACAACAGTTGGGAATTCGGAAGTCCAGACCTATTGCCTTGCACAGATGTAGGGACACTGCTGATGAAGCAGTAAAATCTTGCTTGATGGTGGGCAGTGGCTTTGCTGTGCGTTTGCAGGTGGGAATATATGCTTTGCCTTTAGGTGTATGTCACTCTTGAACTGACTTTTAGCTCCTGCAGATCTCTCAACTCCAGGCTAGATGGGAGGCTCTTATGTGCCCAAACATAGGGTGATATGAGTTGACAACTCTTGGGAATGCTGTGGTTTCCTGCTGGACCCCTGTGTGATGGGCTGCCTTAAATTGTGTCAGCTTTCTTGCCTCTACACAAGACTGTGTTTCCTGCTGCCCAGTTCATTCTTGCAGGAGTCTGAAACACAATTCCCTGCCTAAAACCTGGTAGAACAGCACCATTCATTGTGGTGCAGTGCCACATCCTGAAGCTATTGAGTCAATGCTTAGAAACTGCACAGTTAACTGGAAGAGTGGGAGTTTTTTCTAGATGGAGTGAGGTTTTCCTGGTACAGGTAGAGATTTTGGGTTTTAATGTTTATGGGTGTTTTGTTTTTGTTTTTTGTTTTGGGCTTTTGGTTAGTTGTTTTTTGTTTGTTTGTTTGTTTGGGTTTTTTTGTGTGGTTTTGTTTTGTTTTGTTTGTTGTTTTTTTTTTTAGTGAAAAAATGACTCAGGGGCAAGAGCTGGGAATCACCTTATGCATGTGTCCATGGAGGCAGCTTCAATAAGGGCAACAAGGGATAACTGCAAAAGAAAAATTTAATGAAACTTGAATTTTGATTTGTTAGCGTCAAACTATTTATTACAACATGGAAAGGGGAAAACATTTAAAATCAGTCATTATGTAAATACTAGCATAGGATCAATGATTTTTAAGAAACCTTTTTAGTGTGCACCAAGTGTGGATTGTGGTCTTGAGTTCACATTTTTCTCATGTGAAGATTTTTTTCCCATGTCACTAGAAGTATGGAAAAGATGTAAATGGAAGAGGATTGGCCTTTGCACATCAGAAGGGAATGGAATTTTCTAGAATGATTTTTTTCTACAAAGGTACAAATTAATATTAGTGTTACTGTTCTGTAGAATAGCATAAAATGAGTTATCTTATTTTGGTTGTTAGAAGCTTGTCTCAAAGTTGTTAAGAATCAGTCTACATGCCTACTTTAAGAAATATTAAAGAATGAGAAAAAAGTGAATTAACTTGGCTTAGAGTCAAAGCCTTGTTACTATAAGTGGCAGGATAGCAGACAAAAAATTGGAGGGAGAAGAAAGTAAAGAATATAATTAAAATGTTATTTTCTCCTCTTTCCAGTTAACTGTCCTCTTTTGGTATTCACATACACTTGTTGAAATTGCATGCAAATGATTGATTGACTCAGCGAACTTATTGTAATAAATTATGTTTGATGTGCTATCTTGAAAAAAATCTTTTGAAATTCTGTCTCTTTTCTTTGTCTACTGACCTTGTGGCTTTTAATATCTTGTTTCTCATCTGTCTGATTCCATCATAAGCTGAGCATAACTTTTCAGACCTTAATGCAGCTCTCTTTTTGTTCTGGTTTAAGTAAGTCTGTAAGACAAATATGTGATTTGGCCATCAACAGTAATATTAGAAAGGAATGTTGAAATATGTGTTCCCTTTATTGATGTGAAATAAAGAAACACTTATCTGTAGACACTTGATAATACATATTTACAGTGCATAGGTCTGTCCTGCAAGCAAATGAATACAGAGATGTCTGTATCATTGTATTACATCTGCTTTAATGTTACAAGTTCAAAGGTTACTTTTAAGGATTAATTCTTAATTAAAGGAGAAAAGAAACGGGTCTATAGGGTTTCAGGAAAGCAGTTCAAATATAGATTTATAAAAACTTAGCTGAATATGTCATATAGATGTACCCAACCTGAAATTTAAGAGATTGATTTTATTATAGATATTCCTGCTGCAAGAATTGTCTCTAGCAGTGAGGTCCTGAGTCTTAAATTACAGGGGAATTTGGAGAAGTAGACTAACATTGTTAAAAGCTTTTTTTTTCTTTTAATAGGGGATATAATGTCAGTAGAAATGTTCAGTTTGGATATCTTTTTTGTACCTATAGGTCAGCAGTTTGCTTAGCAACTGTAAGGTATACGTAGATAAATTCTTTGTGTTCTTTATTAAGGACATAAATTGTTTATGCTGAAAGGTTTTTCTGGATAGTGCCTTTTTAGTGGGACTAAATCTTTGGAGAGACCAAAGAGAATGAAGTGAGCTGGAAGAGAGAGAAGGAAAAAGCATGGTAGTCCTGGGAATGTCTATAACAGTTTAATTGGACAGTAGAAATAGAATTGTCTTTTAAGTTTGCTGAACTTTTCAGAAAGTTATTATAAATGGGCCAAAAAGCCTTAGAGTTCACTCAACTAAGTGTATTCATACATGAAACACAAAACACTGAAATATTTACTTTGATGTGGTCTACATAAGTTTATTTGTTTGGTGATCATACTATGACTACTGCTAATAATTATTTTTGGCTGGCTAATTTGACTATGAGCAAGATACCCAACTCAGAGAAGGAAGTCAAAGAGAGCCAAAAGACTTAATGATTTATTGAAAAAATAATAATAAGTAAACCGGTGTCGTATGCTACATAGGCATATGCATTCAAGCAAGTGATCAGTACATTGACTGAAATGGAATTATTCTTCATACTAAGAAGCAAGTTGAACTGAGACCTTGATATAGTCTAAGCAACAGTTAGCTCCAAAATTTCTGTCTTCACTAAGCTTCTGATTTCCCTTGCAGTTCTCTCTATTGCTACTGAACCAAGTCTTTGAGCAGGAGCTTTAGTGGTGCAATTTCAGTACCTAGCAAGTATTATATTTTAGTCCTTTTTTTCCTATTGTACTGCAAACAAGTGTTTTGGAGAAATCTAGATGTGTATTTTTTCCCTTACTGAAAATATTATATTCATCTCATCAAGGAAGCTGAAGAAATTTGCAACACTGTGTTAAAACCATGTATTTTTAAGGATAGAAGTTTTCTTGTGAAAGTTCTTGTGACGAATTTTGTTTTTGAAACTCCTACCACAATTTCTACAGCATAGAATATAAAAAAAATAAATTGAATGAAATATTGGGTCCATTATATTAAAAATTAATATTTTAGGATTTCTGTTACACTAGGTTTTAATTCCCTATGTCCTTCCCAGAGTTAAGTTTGGTGTGGTGTTTACTTCCACAAATGTGGAAAGTTAAATATGTGTATCACAGAGTGTATTCTTGTGTCTTTAGAAGTAGAAGCCCATGTAATGGATTCATCTCACCTGTCAGGGAAATTTGTATTGAGTATGGCAGCTGTGTAGTGTTGCATACAAATACAGAAGAATGATTAATGATTAATATTTCATCATCTTTGCAGAGCCATTTGCTGTGTTAAGAAAAAGTATCACTATGGAGTGTGACCCCATATTGAAAAATGACAGGAACAATGGGTCAAGGTTATGTGTTATTACCAAATGACACACTCTTGTGACTCATTAAATTCTCTCTATAGTCACAGTGTGTTTCATTCTGTATTGCTGAGGTAATCTGTATTGCAAACCAGAGGAAAAAGTTCTTTCTACATACTCCCAGATCCATTTCCTTAACTGCTGAGATTTTCCTGGGGACCTGGGAATTGTTCAACATTTTAGCTGAATAAAGTGACAAAGGGCTATAATAAACTGCAGTGAAATTCAGCTGCAAAGTGTTTTTCAACACTACTCAGTAATAAGGAATTTTATTTGTAGTTAGTATATATGAATATAGCTTTTGTCAGCAGTGAAACTCCTATTTGCTCTGTATTTTCCTGGGTTTTCTGCTGTACAGAATCACTGCATCCATGATTTACAGTCAATTGTTTGCTTCAAATGTGGGAATGGCACATTCAAATTGTCTTGTTAGAATCTATGGAGAAAGAAGAAGAAAATGAAGTGGCATTCTTTTTTTCTAGAAATTCTGATATAATTCACTTATTGGAATATGAATGGTGGACTCTGAATTAATTCCTACATGTTTTGTTTTAGATTAGACTGACTAGTAGGCATGAAATAGTGTAAATACTTTTATCATAGCAAATTTCTTCCATCTAGGGAAAAAATATGAGGAAAATAATATTTTTGGAAAAAAAACAGTCACATGGCCTGCTGTTTAGACAAACACTTGCATTTACTGGTTAACAGTATGAAGTTACTAGTTAACAGAATAAAACAAGTATATTGTGTCTGGTGAATTAGTGATAACGATTCATGGTAACTAATGCTTTATTGTGTTACTTGGCTTCAGATATAGTTGCACACTGTAATCTCTCAAAGAATTAAGAATAAAGAATCTACCATTGATTATAACAGAACCACTGATTTTCATGCATTACTGCATTACATAAATGTTCACTTCTTTTTCCTAAAATATAATCATGCTTACAAGATATATATTAAACCTCTCAAATTCTGGTTACTAAATTAGCATGCCATATTTTCCCTAAAGCTAATATTTTTCTAGTTTTATCTGTCTAATAACTTGATAAATCTCTCCTTATCTTCTAATGATAGATGACTTATTAACGGCTACCACTTAATTAATATTGCAGACCATGTGGGGAGCTGAAGAATTTAGAAATATTTTCCGTAGCTTGGACATGTAAAATGAGAAGCATAGGAGAAAATAAAAAGATAATCTTGTGACTGAGAAAAAAAGCCTTTGTGATTTAAGCATGGAATTGAGGTTCAGTAAATGGTGCATTCTGTCCCCCAAATCCATCATGCTTCCCACTAGACTATGGACAAAACACTGATTTTTATTTTGCTGCAGTTGACCATTCTGCAAAATATTTAGGGTGATACTGTCTTATCTCTTAGGGTAGTTTAATACTATATGTGTCTAGCATTACTAGTGTTTATAGGGTATTTACTAATTTTTGAGTTTATTGAGTTGTGCTTAAACAAGCACTTCCATGATATAGTTGTAGCCTAAATTTTTTTAATATTAGAAGTGTACATAATATATAATATCTAAAGGATACTTTTGTGACATAAATATTTTAACTTATGTATCTAAAGCACATAGAAATAGACAGTAATCTCAGAGAAGTTGTCAGTGAAGTTTCAGCTTTCCTGAATTTTCTTCTTCTCCATTTCCAGGTTGCGTGTCTCACTCATGTAGCAGCTAATTACCTTAATTGCAAAATTGATGCAAAACGTTGGGGCGCTGCTCATGGGAGTATTGTTCCATATCAGGTAAGCAGAAAGCATTAGGTTTTTTTCCTCTTGGAATTCATTATTTTGTGTATTATGAGATTGAGAACTGACTTTTCCCATGACCTGCTGTAGTCTGTAATGTGTCTGTGTCTGGGTATGACAAGGTTCTGTTGTTCATTGTCATTTCTGCATTTTGCATATTTCTTCATCAGCAGTAGATTAGTAACAGAACACTGAAATAGATCAAAGGTGTTTGCTGAAACTGGATGACTTTAAAGCTAGTATGATGGCTTGATTGGTTTTCACCTGACACAGAAATATTTTTTTTTAAGGGCTGCCTGACTTCCATACCAGTTATAAACTGAAATCTTTTCCCTCTGAATTTTGTGAGACTACAAGGTTTTATCTTGTGAGTCTTAAAGAGCAGTCTAAATGATCAAGAAAATCTGTCAGTCCTGCATATTTGTCATTTTCTATTGATTTTGCTACAAATCACTGCCTCAGTGAGACAACAGGTTGACAAAAGGAATTAACCAGATGTCAGATCTCCTCAGCAGAATTCATACTCTGCTACATCTAATGAAGGGTTGAAATTCCTTGAAATAACATGACCTTTATCATATAAACAAGCACAGGAAAAAAAAAACCCTCACTTCAAGTTTTATCCTACTTTTGGGCAGTACAGGAAACTCTTCCAGTAAACAAAACTTTGTTCTTTTCTCTTTTCTAGCTGTTCATTTTTTGTTCATGATGGAGATCATGCTAACTTATGCAGAATTGGGCATATATCTAATTTTTTTTTTTTTAATTTTTATTTTTTTTTTGTCATCATGTTTGCAACTAGGTAGGCAGAGCCTGTGTTTCTCAATTTCTGGCCAGAGACCTTCAAGTCCTGAGAGGTGCAGTTTCCAACATTTGTCCATGAGAACTGCACTGCTGAGTTTCTTTACCGTCTCCTTTCTTTTTAGAGAAAGTAAGGGAAATTCAATATATTGTCTTCCCAGTGGTGAAGGTGGTGGTGATCATAACTGAAATATTTGCTGCTTGTGGCCATGTATACTCTGAAGCAAAAATTTTCTGTCATTGTGCAGAACGCTATCACTAGTAAGTGTCACAGCCAGACCTCCTCAGGTTTAACAACAAAATGAGTTGGTTTTGTAAGAACTAAGTCTACTTGATCTAGGAGACTTCTTCTAGCACTTGCCACTGCATAATCAACTGTCTTGTTAAGAATTAGCTACAACAGATTGCAAATGGTCTCAGAGCAACGGGAAGATGGTGTGGCTCTTCCTGCAAGAATGAGTTTGGTCCTGCAGTATTCTTGTCTCAAGTGTAGTGGAGCACAGAAGTGACTGTGCTCCCCTCTGGATGTCATGGTGTGGCAGCATGGCCATGTTTTCTAGAACCAGCTCTGCGTGACCCAATGTAACCAAGCATCCATTACACGAGCAGTTGCATTCTGCTGTGTTTCTGTGATGCGACCTTTTGGTGCAAACCTTTGTGAACTTTGGTATGTTGAAAGTATAAAACTGATCTGAAGTGTCCAAAGTTTGGATAAGCAAACCCAAGAACCTGACTAAACAAAACATTTTATCTTCACCATACTGCATTTGGCTGAATAACTGAAACTTTCTTTTATTCGTTTTGACCTTTGTTTTTCCACAGTCATTATTACATTCATTGAGTATCCTTTCTTTTTTTTCCATTGGAATTTCTTGAGGTATAAAAAATTTGAGGAGATTGTATTATCTGTCTTCTGATTTAATCTAGATTAGTCATTATGTAAATAACAATTTAAAAAATAAAAATACCCTGTCTAAACTATGTTTCCTGTTTTTCTGTATGCTGTTTCTATAGTAGGTATTAGAAATATTACCTCAATATTATAAACCATTTTAATCTGAATTTTTGTGTTCATAACCAGTATTTAGGGTGGATTTACTATAGGTGGAGTTGTGTGTGTGTTTATGGCTTGTCTGTTAACATTCCATCAGCTAGCATGGTTGTAATTCTGACTGTAACCATAAGAATATTAGGGTTTCTAGATGTTTTTTTTTTTTCCTTTACTAACATAAGCTATACTTAGATTGCAAAGCTCTTTATAAACTTGAATTAATCCTCACTGTTGCTATTGTACTAATTTTATAGTTTCTGCTGTGGCTCATTTGTAATAAAGTTTAGAACAGAACTCTGAAACCTGACTTTCATTCCTCATCCTGGTTATTGAATATAGTCTTTTGCTTACTAAACACTGTGACTATCACAGTGCTAATTTTTACAATTTTTTTGTTTCAAGATATTTTATTCAAGTGAATTACAACTTGTCCAAATAATAAAAAAAAAATTCAAAATGTATTTCAGAATAAGTAGCAAACTGCTAGGGAGTTTTGTTGTTGTTGTTTGTTTGTTGTTTTTGTTTTGTTTTTTCCCTCATGTCCTTAACTTTATTTTGTTTTCCTTTGCTGTATTTTGAGTTTTTATACAAGTAATAAATTATGAAGTGATACAGAGCCTGCAATCCTTCTAAAGAGTGTCCAATTTTGTTAAATCATGAAATATTGAGTAAACATGAGGTCCTCTTATAGATATTAAAAAAGAACAATCAAAATAACGTAACATCGTCTTTCAGTGTGACAGATGTCTTATTAGAGTCACACTAGAGTTCTGACCAAAATGATAAAAAAAATTGAAAGCACCCTAAATATGTAATGAATAGTACTTTTTTTTCCCCAGTTGTTACAATAAGTGTTTTAGTGCTCTACAGAACACATTAAGTAGTGTATACTGAATGTAGCTTTTATTTCATTAAGCTTCACTTGAATAATTTTGTTCCAAATATCTTTGCAAATGTCTCAATTTTTTTTTTCAATTTACAAGTCAAATTTACCTTTGACTGTATCTCTTTTATTTCACTGAGTTTCCCTATTGCTTTTTGACTGAAAAACTAGCAGCATAATTTGTTCCCGAATGTGTTCTCTAGATTGACCTTTAGTACTTTTCCTTGTATTTAAAAACATAACAATCGAGCATTAATGGGCAGATGGTTTTTCTCCTTCCTGAAACTAATAGGATGCATAAGAAAATCTATTTCTGCTCTGGTCGGAGTTAAGTTTGGTGTGCAAGGACTTTCATACCCTTTTAAGGTTTTTCCTCATTTGCTGATAATGTGCTGTCTTTGTGGCACAATCATCTGAAATGTCTGAGTTTTCAGTTCTGCTTGTTCATCTCCAGAATCCAAAGGAAAGGATTTGAACTGCTTTTGGGTGTGCAATGTCTTCCAGGGTTCCAGTAAAGCTGTCTGCAGAGGTTTGCCATAGATTTTCCATGGAGGTGAACTTTGCAATGTGCCACAAAGATGAGGTACTCTAGATTCTTATCAAAATCAGAAATAGTTTTTTGAGTCCTGAAACCTTCATGGGAAATTATCTACTTGGAGATTATCTGCTTTTTAATCAGAGGAATGTAGTTTGAATAGGTCACTCTTGTGATAGTGCATGTGATCGGATCTTAGTTTGCTTGGTTTCAAGTGTTTAAACACAAACCTTGAGTTCTGGGCTGTATCTTACATGTAATTACTAAAATTTTTCAAAACCAGTTTCTGTAGTGAGACACCTTGTTTAGCAACAGCTGCTCCATAATTATCCAGAGGAAAAAAACCATCCAGTTTTTGAAATTGCCTTACTGTCTTTCATTTTGGGGTGATAAAGTCTTCCCTCATTCTGGTGGTTTGAGCAATGTAACTCTCTTGCCTGTACGAAGCGTGAGATCTAGACAATCGTATTTTCTGCTTTCAATTGTCTAACTTGGAATGGGTATTCATTCTCCTGAGAAAGTGTATCTTACCTGAATGTTTACAGGATGTTTCCAGTGGCAGCTTATCACCCTTCCATCAGACACCCGGAGCAAGTGGGCAGCATTTTCAGAGGCAAACTTTCAGCAAAAGGAAGAGGGGCTGTTTTCTCTTGGGCCATAATGATGGAAGTCTATTTAAAAGCTGAGAAACCAAGCTCATATAGATACCTAATAAAAATTATATCATTTGTGTTTCAGATTTGGTCCTAAGACTCACAAGGTTTTCTCAAGTATACTTCAGTATATTTTCATAATGTGCAAAGAGCACAATGACTCTGAATGGAAGTTGAAAACACAAGACGTTAAAGAAATTATTCTTTTAACAGTTTACCTTGTCTGTTGACTGACTTATGCATTGTCATAACTCATCAGACACAACATTAATGTTTTTTGTATTAGAGCATCATTTAGATTCTTTAAGCATCAACTTTCTTTTGTGCTAGGCATAAAATTTCCGTCATATGAGGAAACTGTCTCGGTTTCAAAGGCATTGAAATGTGTTATGAAAAACAAAGTATAAGCTCACAAGGAAATGAAAGGTATGAGGTATTAGGAAGATGAAGATAGTCAAAGATACAAATATCTCTGCATTATTTTTATCATATGCATCTCATACTTTTGGTCATGGAATTTCATACTGGCCAGGACTCTTACAAAGAAAATCCCACTTATGTCACTTGTGCCTCATCACAGGAACAGAGAAATGCAATAAGTTATCAGTTACCCGATTCATCTGGCAGAGATTCTTTTCACGCAAAGGCACAGTGTGCGCCAATTTTTCTAACTCAGCTCTGGAGAATCTTTCAGAACTTTTAATCTCCTTTTTTTTTCTTCCAGTTGAGAATAATGTCAATCATCTAGAAATTTCAAAATGCTTTTTCCACACAAGAATGGTGATGTGTAGTCATTTTCTTGTCTGTACTTATGCGATTTTATTGGACACTTCTGCTGTTAATGAGTCTTGGAATCAAAAGCAACAAAGAATAGAACTTGGATTATTTGCAAAGTTTTGTTTTGTGGATGAAACTCTCCTTAAATAAATCCAAACTGGAAGAAAATCTTTGTGCTCTGTACTAGCTCAGTCTAGGAAAAGATGGAACCTATGCATAGGAAAGAAATAAAATACAGATTTTTTTTTTTGGGGGGGGGGATTTTTAAATTAAGGCAATGCGAGATGACCCTTCTTACTCTGTGAATATTAGCTACATAGTACTCACCTCGACTATTTAGACTGCCTTGGGGGCCCATGCTTTTCTTCTGAGCAATGAAGCATCAGTGGTATACCCCACTTGATGTGAAAATTAAATGTATTCGTAGATCAGCTGAATAGCAGCTTTGTATTCTCAAACAACAAAGTGTGCTCTCTAATGCTGCATGGGTTCAGTTTCCAAAGAACAGTTTGGCCATCCTCAGGACAAATGTCTTTACTCATATGATGAATACCTGTTACTTTAGTGGCCTTGAACTACTTACCTACAGGTTGTTTTTTTTAACTAGCTGCTTCCTTTATATCTTTATCTTACAAGGCACAAGAATGAGTGAAGCCAGAAAAGAGTACGTTATCCTAGATTCTATAAAACAAGAAAACAATATCATCTGCAGGACTTTTTTTTCTTTCTTTCTTTTGGACAAGTTTTTCTGTGTAGATTTTCTTACTAACTTTTTTTTGAAGTGTCCTGCTGTGGTATGATTAGATTAATTACTGACTGCACAAAAGTTTTGGTCTTATTGTGATTACTGTAGTCAGCACTCTGCTTGGTAAGAAGTGCTGGAGTATGGATTCTGTTTCCTTGCCATTTTAGTAACTGAAAAGTATAGTAATAATCTGGCAATCTGTGTAGAAAGCTGTAAGAGTGATTAATTCTAGTTTTTCAAACCTGACAACAGTATTTGGATAATTTTGTGGTGATTATGCTTCAGTGAATCATCAAGAGTCTCTCCTGGACTGTCTGGAAACCAATTCAGTAGGTTTGCCTTGGTCAGTTTTGGATATGGGCTTAGTGTATGATGTGAGATGTACTTATAAATTCATTCTTATAAATATAAATTCTCACAGAGGCAACACTTTAAAGAAGTTGACCTTGCATGCAGATAGAATAGGCAGCTTTCACCTGTACACCGAAACTTTTCAGATGGAAATGAAATGCATTTTTAGTTGAAAACCTGATAATGGGTTTTTTTTCCTGAAGGAAATCCTCCTGCACCTTTTTATTGTAAGCAGTGTCTGCGAGATATTTTTTAATTCTTTAGTTCTTAGGAAGAGCAGTGTAACAGGGCCCTGATCAATACAGTACTCTTCAAATTGTAGCTGCTTGGAAAGTGATAAAAGTAGGATCTGGGATTGTAGAGGAGATATGATCTCCAACAAGATCACTGCTTTTTTCTAGTCTTCTTAATAGATCCAAGGCAGAAGAATAAACTTTACTTTTCCTTTTTTTGACATTTGTTTCATAGTCATTATATTACTATACAACGCAGGCACTCTTAAGCTGAAACATATTTAAACAATCTGAAAGAGAATTCAGAAATCTGTTTGCAGCACTATCACTCAATGATTCCTGATATAATCATCCTGAATAGGTGCTTGCTTTTTACTGTGTGAAGCTCGTGACAGTTTTGGTTGGAAAAAGTCAATTGTTATGGAAGTGTGTGTCCACTAGATGTCATTCATGTAATCTAGTTTTTGTTGCAGCATTTGTTTCTGAGGAGCTGTGTAGGATGGTGAATACAAATTGTCAGCATTATTAGCTGCTTTTGTATATGCTGTGCTTTTGACTTTATATATGTGTGGCATGTTACAAAATTATATTAGGATTGTCTCTGTGATGGGTTTGACACACCACTTAGTCTCGAACTGCTGTCTTTACCTGGTTTTGCCTTCAATTACATTCGTTGTTGCCTGAATAGATGTATTATATAAGAGCACCCAGGTCAGCTGTATGTAGTCTGTAACTGTTCCACAAGGAGAGACATGAGTATAGAGGTAAGTCCATTATGCCCCAAAGGAAAACAAATGTACCACATAATTAGTATAGTTCTACACAGGACATGTTCTTTTCTAAGATCTTTATGCCTCAAAGGGCAATTCTTTAAAAAAGTGCATATCTAATTAGGAAAGGGAACTCAAATTTCATAAATTCACACAAGTGCATTTATATACTTATATCTTAGCTATAAAACTGTGCTTACAGTACTGAGGCATTTTAAATAGAATCACTTAATTCTAGCTAAAATACCATGTATGTGGACAAGTCAAAAGTGCATCTGACCATTCAGTTGAATGTGCTGGTAGGGTTTGTACCAACAGATATTAGTAAAGAGTTCTTTCACCCCCTGCCTCTCTCCACCCATCTTTGTAGTATGACATGTGTTAGTAACTGGTAGACAGCTTCTGGGAAGCCATATCCATACTCTTATTGAAGAGCAACTGCTGCAACATTGGCCTGCGCTCTTTTCCACTTTCAACTTGGAGCAGCTATAGTGAAACTGGAAGCTGGAGATCACAGCTTCCTCCAGCCTCCCTTTCCCCTTCCATATGGAATAAAGAATTTCTTTGCCCTGTGTAGTCAGCCAGAGGGCAGGATGGGGAAGTGATAATCCTCTTGGAATGAGCACTTGCATGAAAAATGATAAATGCTACATTGCATGGGGATTAACACTTGCTTATGAACTTGCTTTTAATGCAGTGATGCTTCTCTTTCAGCAATATGAAGGTTCACTGTACTTGTAGACCTGATTAAGAACCTCTACCACTGTTCAGCCAAAAGGGAACCATCTGCCACCAGAAACATAAGGTTGTTCAAAGCTGTTTCACTGTTTTACATACTGCCCTCAAGAATATAAACTACTTACTTTCACATAGCATTTACTTCCCTAAAAAAGTGCTTGTTCCCCACATCTCATCACAACTTTCTTCCTTCTTGCATCATGAGAATTGCATTTCTGCTCACATTTAATGCATCTATTTGAGGTCTCTGTTTTATCTCCATGAAACTCTGAAGCAGAACTATCCAGAGCTAGTTTAATGAATGCAGTTGCTGTATAAATCACATCTATTCTCATTTCTTTGATGGGAGAGCTTACATTATTCTATGAGGATGTTCACAGAGCAGGTCAATCTGTGAGTGGAGTTTGTGAAACTTGTTTGGTATCTTTAGATATATTTGGTATTAAGCACTACTTCATAAAGATTTAGAGTAGAACTGAGTTGCTACTTTGCAGGATGATCCCTTCTTTTCACAGTGAGCTGATATGTCATGAAAATTTGCTCATTAAGTTGATTTCCAAGCACTGATGTATGCTAATAAATTTCTCTAAAAATATTGCATTACTGCTACAGTAAGGTTAGCTCCACTGGAATCATGACTGTGGTACTCCAGTACACCACTGCTCCTGGGAATTTATTGGGAAGAGTAGTGAGAGAGCTTCTGTTCTATTTTCAAAAGTGATTTATGCACTTAAGAAGTCTTAGTCCTGTTGTCTTCCTAAGATAATGTAGTTTGAAATGCTAAATCTACTGATGAAAATAAGCTTTAAATATGCAGTGCTTTTTAATGTTGTTTCTCATGCTCTTTTCTACATTCAGATATGTAACATGACTCTAAAACAGGTATTTTTATAAATACTTTGACTCTAAAATTTTATGGTAAAACTACTGAAAAATTGTATTCTAAGGCTTTGTATATTATCAAACCCTTATTATTACCAAAATTGTTTTGATTTCCATAGTTTTTAATAAGTAGGAATTTTACTATGAGAGTTGAATTTGATTGTATTGAGAAGCATAAGGGTGAAGGTGAGAGATAAATTTTTTAGTAGTTCTCTGTTTTGACAAAACTATACTTCCTCACCATCACCTAAAACACACTACTTGCTGGAATTTGCTTTTCTAATATAAATTAAGCTAGAGAAATTGATCTTACATCTGTATCTCCAAGGGAATCTCAGCCAGTTTTATCTACACCTGCACCTTTGTTCACAAATATCTAGAACAGTTTTGACAGATGTTTTTCCTGATTTCTTTTCACTGTAAGTTTTGCAATACTTGCTACAGTTTTGTTTAGGTAGTTTTTCATGCCCACTGAGAGAAGTAAAAGAAGTAATTCCATTTGCAAAGATAGAACCTGGATTTAGGGAAAGGTTTTTGGCTATATAGTTAATGGTGTCTTGATTGCCATATTGTGTCTAGCAAGTTTTTACATATATAAAACATATGTATAGCTCATCTACAGTGTTCTCATTACTGGATTGTGTGAAGCCAGTTCATTCATGTATCCACCGACGTTATATTTTTTAAACCTCTTGTATTTTTTTGTTTTTATCTCTGACATGATTTCCACTTTGACTGCCTTTTGCCGTGTTGTGTCCAGATCTGGCAAGTGTCTTAGGTGAGTTCTTCATGTTCCTGAGTAATATGAAGAGCTTACACAAGCTTTTAAGACATCTGAGTATAGCTTGCTTTAATTTTTTAACATTATCACGTTGCTGTATCTCCTTCTTCTCAGGTGTTCAGATGTTAGAGTATGAGAACAGCATGCCTAAACTAAAGCTGATTACTTACCAGCTGCAGCTTCAGTTTGATTTACTGTCAAAAAGTTCTTGGGCTTCCTTTGTTTGTGTTCCATGACTTTTGCTTTGTTTCACCATGGATCATTTTACACCATAGTTCTTGGTCATCAGTTAGTCTGATGACTCTGAATCCAGTGAATCCTGCATAGGTGACCTCTGAATCAGGGGTAGCCGCAGCCAAAGCAATTACCTGGCTGGTAATTCCTGACTTGGTTTATCTCAGCTACAGCAAGTTTAGGGTACTCAGATTTTGAATGAGAATGTCCATGTATGGGTTTGATGAACTTTTCAAACTTTGACACTTTAGTTTTACATCATTAGTCATCTGTCTCTTCCTGGGTGTTTCTAGGTAGATGAAACTTGAGATTACAAAAACTAGTCTTGTAAGGGTACAGAAGACGCAACTTGTATTTCATATTTTGTGGTTTATATTTTCTACATTTCATGTTTTAGAAAGCTACCAGGGTAAAGAGTAGAAATTAAATTATCTTAGTGGAAAGGGTATTCTTTGCTAGATAAAAATAAAAAGCAGACACAAGGTTATCCTTTAATTTGCTGTCCAGTTTATATGCATGAGTTAATACTAGTTGTGCTTCATGTGGAATGCCTATAATAATAAACAAATAGGAAGTTGATGTGACTTCAAGTAGAGAGGCATTAGCTGAATCTATGTGATTGTTAAATCCTAATATAAAGACAGGGAATATAAAATATTATGAATACCAATGTTAGTCTTTATGATAATGTCTCTTCTAATTACAGAGAAGTTTTTGACCTTGTCAAATTTATCCTTGGCATATGTGGTTATGATAGTGTCTAGAGAGTTTTGACCACATGTAAGTGTTGGTAACAATGCAACAGAGCCTTTTGTAGTACACACAAGTTATTAACTTAGTTCATTGGGGCAGAGACTGCATTTTAATTTAGCTTGAGGCTTAGAACAATGGACCCTGAGTCTTATTTTAGTGCTTACAGAAAACCACAAATAATTTCTTTCTCTTTTGTATGCAAGCTTGCAGTATTTTGTTTTGAGAATTCTGAATATAGGAGTGAATGTTTTGAAGTAATTGTATGATTTCACTTGATTTTCCTGATGTTGCCCATTTTTACATACCCAATTCACCACTTTGTCAAAGTTGGAGGATAAGTGAGAAGTAAAAATGACCATCAACATGACTGTCAGAATCATGAAATAATATGAGGTTTGTTTAATACCTACAGTGTTTACTGATGCATTTAATCTATGAGTGAGGTGGAAGGTCTTGGGCAGGAATAGTATATATCTATGTATTAAAAGTCCGATCAGGTAGACCGTTTAATAGAATGTTAATAGTGATACCTCTTAGCACTCATGCATAATTATGCTATCTTTTCACTGTTACCTTTTCAAACTTCTCAGAGATTCTTAAGTAATGTTTCCCTGCCATTTAGCAGTTTTGAGTAATAATGATGAGGAGAAAACAAATAGTTTCCTTTTTCAAGTACCAAGTGCTGAAAATAACAGAATGCCTATGATTTTTGTAGTGTTTTCCTGTGCATCTTGTGCAAGCTTCTTCAAACATGCATCATATAAGCCTTTGTCAGATTAGAAAAGATAATACAAATTATTTGTAGTCTAGAGTTTGGATTGAAACTCAGAAATGTAGTTCTACATTTGATTCCAAAATAGCTGTGTTATTTCTGATTTGAGTGCCTGTTGCAACCTCATTTAATGTGATGTTGCTTTTTGGGTGAATTCTCCCAATCCATTTTTAATACAAGGCAGAGCAGTTTCTTGAAATCACCAGTTCCAGACTGCAGAAGATAATAGTAGCAGTCACTTCTGGAATTTCTACTTCTGTGTCTTCTATCACATTTCTATCTATGTTTTGAGATTTGACTCCTGGTGCTGTGATTTGAGTAGGCCACTTTTGTGCACCCCTCCTTCATCTGTAAAAGAGCTGACTGACCTGTTCCTTCTATTTTTCTCATGTTTGGTCTCTATTTAAATAGTAAGCTGTTCATAAGCTGTTCAAAAGACATTATTCCTGTCTTGCACAGTGTGACTGCATGGCATTGAACATTTGAACATAACTTTCAAGTGTATGTGAGCTAGTTTCAATGTTGCAAGCGGGGAATAACCATAGATAAACAGTCTTGGATGGGGCTGTTTCTTTTCCATGTAAGATCATCTTTAACAATATTGTTCTATGCAGATATTTGCCTGATTTGTTGTGGGACTCCACAACCCCTCTGTCAGTTTATTTTAGTGCTTCAGTATTCATTATCTCCATGGCACACAAGGCAATAAGCTAGCAAAAGTCAGGTCAGACATTAGGAAAAACTTGCTATTAGAGAAGCCAGATTTCTTCCTCTTTCCAGTAGTCTTTTATGACCTTATAGACTGGTATGTCTCAGACTTCTCTAGGCTAAACATTCCCAGTTTGCATAGTCTTTCCCTGAGATCCCACTTGCTAGAACTTATTGCTATTCTCTGTACTTTCTTTTTGGAACACATTGTTTTTGTGGCATCCAGAACCAAGTGTAGTACATTACTCCAGCTCCAGTTTTATCATCTTGAATTACAACGGAAAGAGTATTTTGTGAATCTTGTGGGTTCTACTGATGATCTAAAATGCCACTTTAATATTACCTTACTGTTGCAAAGGAGCCTTTAATTCATGTTCAGTTTTTGAAACATGTAAATTCTGGATTCTTTTCTCTTCCATGTGAATTATTCATGTCAGTGAATTACTCATACCTGATTGTAGAACCTCCCAGTTGATTTTCCTTGTTGAATTTTACCCTCTTGCTTCCAGATATCATTTCCATTAGTTGCAAACTTTTCAGGATTTTCAGTTCTGTCTAGTCTGTCCAGTCTGTCCAGTACTTGCAGTCCCTTCTAATTTTGTGGCATCTTTGATGTACATCCTTTCCTCTCAGTATCTGTGTTTTTAATGAGAATATTGAAATGATCCTTGAACAGTTGATAGTATTTTTTTACACTGCAAATAGTTCCTAACCCCTTTGGGTGATATCTAACCCGCTGGTAATCTGTTTTCTTATGTGGCCTACCTGAAATTGTACTGCCCTGCCCTGTAGTCTGGTGTGCAATGACAGACACCTAAGTAAATGTATTTGTTCTTTGCAAGCCGATATTGGCTGCTAACCTTTCTCTGGTTGTTTGGTGGGGGATGTGTGTCCTTCTGGGAGGTGACACATAATTGCTTGACATATAATTTGCTTGATTTTATTAATTTTTTTAAAATCCAGTCACTGTGTTTGCACATTTCTAATCTCTAGTATCTCACTTCTGTCCCCAAGCTGCTAGTGTGCAGCTTCCTCAGACTCTGCAAGAATTCTCGAAGAAATGTTAGCACATCATGACACTTGAAAGCACTTTTTTCAGAAGAATGCTCTCATCACAGCATTTTCATGATCTCACCCAAGTTTCATTGAATATTGCCATGTTGGTGTGCTACTATCTTTACTAATTAATTCACTGAGTATGTGTTTGTGTAGGGCATAATAGAGTGAGTAGGTATTTTTTTAATGCAAATAGCAAGCAGCTAAAATAGTAACACAGTGCATCTGTAGACAGTAGGCAGATGGGCTGCTGTTGGAGATAGTGAATATTCATAGGAATCAAGAGCGTCTTGAGTTAGTTTCAGATGGCATTGATTACTGTGCTGGGCATCTTCAGGAGACTTAATCATCCAAATCCAATTTAGTCCTTTAAAAGTGGAAGTAAAATATGATTTCAAGGACATGTAAGACCTTTCGATTAAATTCTGTGTTCATCATCATCATGGCCAGGCTTCGCGAACAAAGATTAGAGAAGGACACTACCCACGCTTGCTACAAACACGTTGATGGCTAAGAAGGGCAACGCGAGATAGACAAGTCCGATTGC
>VXAY01005390.1:291027-316409 GCA_013399855.1 Oxyruncus cristatus | reverse complement strand
CACAAATATGATTAAGGGTCTGGAGCATCCTTCATAAGAGGAAAGGCTGGAAGAGGTGGAACTGTTCAGCCTGAAAATAGTGGTCTCAGGAAGAATCCTATCAATGTGTTCAATTCATTGAAGAGAGAGATTTTTCATTGCAACAATAGGCAAATTTAACCACTGGTTTATGCAAGAGGAGAAATAAACCCAGGCACTAAAAACCTAATTCTTTGTGTTTCCTACCTGAATAGTAAATGGAGTATGGTGAAGTTGTTTTCAGTTTCAGTCATTTATGGTTTTTATTACTGTATGTTACATATTTATGAGAATTGCACGTTTTTATCCCAAATTTCAACTGGTTAGTATGTAACAATGCTAGCTTTTCAATCTTATTATTGGAAATTTAAAAGAATTTTATGCATTTGCTATCTGTATGCCTAATTGAAGTGTCTCATGAGAGAATAGTAAATCAATGTTTTATCCAGTGGGATGAGTAACCAAACAAGAACAAGCAGTTCTATCATAGTTAAGTGACTCATAGTCTGAACTACTACTGTCGGTTTACTACAATATTATTGACCTCATATAGTCTGACTGTGTCCCTAACTTTTAGATTATATAACAAAAAATAATAAGAGTGAAAGAACATGTTTATTTTAATAATGGAATCCACCTCAGATACGTTTTTATTAAACATTTTGCACCTGAATCTAAGCCTTGTTAGCATAAATTTCATTAAGTGCTCTTCTGCTTTCGTGCCAAAGAGAGGCAGAACACATTTCAGATTTAGCAGAAAGTTTGTATTACCAATTCATAATAAATAATAGAAATGCTGAAAGTAAGCAAGTCTACAATAAACAACTGGGAAAAAACATATAGCACGGATAAAAAAATTGAGAAGAATTATGACAAGGTTTTTATATACAATTTCATGCTTCCACATCACAGAAGATCAAGAAATATTAAAGAAACAGGGCTTAACAACAGTGGAACAAAAGCAATCAAAAGAATTACTTAGTAAGCTTATACTAGTGGGTTGGTTCTGTTTGTTTGTTTTATAAGAGCTGTGTTTTTTTCTCCAGTCTCCTGAAAATTAATGGTAGATTGTTTCTAAAACGCAGTTACTGACTGTGTGGACAACTAACTGAGTTTGACAGTGCTTTGTACCACTTTCCAGTCACTTGTCAGTGTTGGGGTTTTTGTTTGTTTATCTTTTCTGTGAGTGTATACTTCAGTTTTCCTAAAGTTTGTGTTATGAATAAAATTTGGCAGGCATTTGAAGACAATTTCTTGAATTCAATCAAAGGCAGCAGGAGACCTGCATTTATGAGGAAGGAATTCTTGACTGAACTCAGATGAAGGAAGGAAGATATAAAAGCTGGAAGCAGGGGCTGGTGACCCAGGAGAAGTATTAGAGATGCTGTCCAGTCCTGTGGGGCTGGGGTTAAAAAAGCCAAAGCTAACCTGAAGTTAAATCTGGTGAAAAAGACAACTAACTGGATTCTACAAATAAGTATGATTTGAATATGCAATTTTATTAAAATAATTGAAAAACTGGGGGAAGAAAGGTCCAGACAACAATATTATTCTGAGAGCTTAATTGTATCCTTTTTTCTTTCCTTCCTGTTTTCTAATTGCCTTAAACAAATTACCTCTGCTTTGTTCCTGAATTATGTTCCTGAATTATTCTCAGTGCTTGCCAATGCTGCTAAGAATCTCATTAGAACTGAGCTGGGTTTTCAAAAGACTTTTGAAAGTGAAGAAGGAATCTTGTCCTGCAGTATAAGCTCAGAGAGGATAGATTGTGGTTGAAAGATATCATCTAGAGATGTATCAAATGGAGAAATTATCATGTATATGACACTGTGATGTATATACATTGAGAAAAATAGTAGTCACTTCAATCAGGAAGACCTGATAATTTGAGAGCCACAAAAGAATGTTATTCCACAGTTGCAATAAACTTCATTTTTAATAAATGCAGAAAAGATCTAGACAAAAACATGAAATAAGGCAAACAGGTAGCCAAAAATTAGAAGGAATATTATTTTTTTAGTTTATAGAATCATAGGCTAACGTGTTTTAAGGGAGCTGGGGTCATCTAATCTAACCTCCTCCTCAGATTGGGTTTAGCTGCAGCAGGTTACTCAGGGCCTTGTCTAGGTGAGTTCTTAGCATCTCCAGAAATGGATATCCCAAAACATCCCACAATGTTTTTGAGCAAGCCTGTTCTAGTGTTTGATCACTATCAGGGGGAAAAAGTTTCATCAGAGAATTTCTTCTGGTGCCTGTTATCTTTTGTAATATGGTCGTGTCCTGGACTTCAAGAGTGCCGGGAAATCCAAACAGGTTCTAGTAACAGAAGAGGAAGCTTGGTCAGATCTAGACCCTTCTTGTAAGTGTGCGCTTGTCTAAGCAGAGGAGAGAGGAGGAAGGAAGAAGTAGAAGAGAATGATGCTGGTGAAGAGGAAATGGTAGAATTTAGCAGGATTCAAATACATCCAAAAACATATCACAGTTTATTCTTCCGGTAACCCTACAAAAATGTAATTACACTTTTGAATAATAACTTTATTCTTTCAGGAAACAAGACTGTTTTTTTTTAAAAAAAAACTTCAAGAGAGAACTGGTTGTTTGTCTTTGCACTATGAATTTTAAATATAAGATGAAACTTCATTGTAGTCAATGCACCAAGAACATTGCTTTGTAATGTTTGCTCAGTCATGTATGCTTCTTCTCGTAGGTCCGTACATTAAAGTGAGGATAAGATGTAGAAATGTCCTTTTTTTAGAGATTCCACTTCAGAAGCAAGCAGCAAAACATATTTAGTAGCATTCCTCAGGAGCAATTTGTTTTATGAGAAAAGTTGCATTGATTTTTCTGACACATATGATTCTCTCCTTCTATAAAAGTCAGTACCATTAACAAAAGAATTGAAGAAGCAAAGCAAAGCATACACAAGTGTAAAATAAGCTAAGTTCTTCATTATGTATTCCATTTTGATTAAAGTATGGAACTATTTACTTTCCATGGCAGGTGATAGAATCTGGGGGTTTTCTAATGGAAAATGTATACTGTATTAATTTGGAATCTCCATTACTAAAAAAGATTGCTGCCAATCTTATTAATTTAATATATTCTGCATGGGAAAATGAACATTTTTCTGCTGACATGTAAATTTTTGATACCTAAAATACAAATATTAAATAGAACATTATACTTAAGCAATATTTGCAGAACTTGCAACTTTCAAGACTCAGATTTTAAACACAAACCATAAATATTTTGTTAAGAAACTAAAATGAGAAATATTTTTTTCCAAGTTGAAAATATAGACATAAAATATTTTTAATTCATTCAGTATGATATTTGACTGCAATTACCACTTACCGTATAATTTCAAATGTTTTGTCTGCTTTTCCATTCTATCCTATTTTTCCCATGAAAAATACTCATAACGACATCTGTTTTCCAATAGATAAATATGATCATAAATGTGTATGTATGTAAATATATTTTAGCCAGGAATGGTGAAAGGAAAAAGGGATCTAGAGTTCAAACTGTAATCAACAAGATTTTTTCAGTATTCTTTCAAGGGAAAATTAGGTTAATGTTGAAAACTATTTAACTTAAATTTTCACTTCAACAAATGGAAATTAATTGGTTTTGTTTGGGTAATATTGAAATACTATCTAATGAAAAATTTTCACAATAAAATGTTTGAATATTTTTCATGCTGCTTCCATAGTTGCAATAATTTTTTCCTCCTAATTTTAAATGTATCATAAACCTATATGAATAAAACTGCTAAAATGCATTCTAAGGGACAGAGACTTTTTTATTAATTTCACTAATAAATATTGCCTAATGGATTGGTTTGGGCAGATTTTGATACATGCATAGCTTTTTATGATTTAGTTTCCATCATTATGTGAAGAAAGGGTTTATGTAGCAAAAGTATGGAAGCTAATTCTGACACAGCCTCCAGTAATCTTTCATAAGGTTTACAGATGGGTCAAAATTCAGATTAAGATGCTTGAGTCAAGGAACTGAAAAAAATTTAAACTCTAAAATTTCATGTGCATACGGTACTGAAAAGCAGCCTTGTGGAATTTTTTGTCATATTCATATATTTGAGCATGTTGAAATAGCAAGGCACAAAGGTGATTTTACTTTAGCTTCTTATCCATATGAACACTGAATTTTAGAGCAACTGAAAAAAATTTCACAGCAGTACCAAGAGAAGAAGGCCTGTATTTTTTCCATAGTAATTTATGGACCATAATTCTGAATATAATGCATTTCTGCCTATAGACCTAAAGCTATTCCCAGTTAAATTCAGTTGAAGAATCTGCAACCAACAGAACGTGGATTTTTAATTTTTTTAGTTCTTTTGAACAAAGATTCCTAGAATCATACCATAGAATGATTTGGGTTGTAAGTGACCTTAAAGATCATATAGTTCTAACCCCCCTGCCATGGGGGGGACATGTCAGGGACACTAGAACAGGTCTTCCAGCATTTTCAAAAAGCAGAAAGTAATTGCACATGCAAAGAAACTCGTGAAATAAATTGGTAGGAAACAAACTCCTCAGTCCTTCTGTAATAAAGGCCTGTAGGGAGAAATGCTGCTGCTGTTACAGTAAGTGACATAGTATAAGTTGGATTTAACTTTTTCATGTCCCAAAATTAGGATCTCCCTATTACAGAAGACCAAAACAAGCCAAAACTGTTTTTGTATGAGTGTTTAGCAAAATCAAATCCTAAGTCCATTAAATCCTGTGGTTTCCTCTACTTCTTTGCCATAAGATTCTTACTCTTTTCTTAATCATGTGATCACAGAGTTGCCACCAGTATTGCTGATAAGCTCAGCTTTGGCTAGCAGGACCTCTCAAAGGTGGCTAGAACTGGCTGTGCCTGACATGGGACCCATCAACTCTTCTGCAGTTGCTTGAGGTCAGACCTTGCAGCCCTCATACATGGCACAGCGATTATAATGGGAAAATAGTTAAGAAAAAAATTTGATAATACCTCAGGTATCAAACATGAGGCTTGGTACCGACTAATACCTGCTTACATGCAGAGAATTGCTTTATGTCCTCTCCTCTCTATTTTCACATCCTTTTCCCCACTCAGTCCACCCTGACTCAAGCCCTCCCCCATCTTTGGTCCTTTCACTAAACATCCCATAATTAACTTTACGGTGGGACATCACAATGCCCCTTCCGATATCCATAAGAAGTTTCTCACAATCCCCCAAGACCCCATAAGTATCCCATAATATTTTGATATTCACAACATTTCCTGTTCTTGTCAGATATTAAGTCAGGTTGACTCTTTCCAAGGCTGTGTCAGGGTAGTGGTTTATTTAATGGCCCAGCAGTGAGTGGCTGAAGAGTTCTGGATTTTGTTTTTTGTTATTGCCTCCATTATCACCTGCTTATTAATTTCTGTATACCTGTATTTAAAGTCTCTGTTTTCTTGCTTTTTGTTATTTCTTTTATACAGAATAGTCCTTTACCAGGCAACATAATGAGTTAAAATCTTCCACATACCCTTACAAAACATTCAAAGATAAAGGAATATTAACATATAAAAATGGGAAAAAATAACTTTTAAAAAAAGAAAATTAAAACAATAGGAAAAATAGCATAGCATCAGATACATTTTATGAATGAAAACTACTTACATCATTATGATCTACCAAACTTGGTACCTACTTGGAATTATTAACCACATAACTGATCTGAATAGTTCATGTCACTTTTGTGAGTATTAGGAATCAGAAGTTTTAACAGACATAGCTTATGCCAAATTAGAAAAGAGAAAAAAGCTCCAGGAAAACAGAACAGGTCAACCTAGGACAACTACATAAGTACAGAAAGTGGATAAAAAGCAGTGTGTTTAAAAGAGATGAGTTCTGCCCTGCAGCCAATTTGCAATCTTCAAATTTGTGACAATAAAGGCTAGCATACATGTAATACCATAATTTCATGGGCACCTAAACAGAAGAAATCCCTTGTGAAAGTCTCTGGATATCACGAAGACAAAGAAAGAATAAAGAATTTAAATAACTTAATGAATGTTTGAAGCATTCATTTGTAACCGTAAATACTATTTTGCTGTAGGTCATTAAAAGATAACCAGAGAATATATTCTGAAGTGAGACAGCCACAAACCAACATCTTTCAAATGGTAGTTTTACTGCCAGCTTTTGTTTTGGTCACTAAAATATTGTTATTTTACTTGAGTCTATATTAAGTTTCTTCAATACTAATTCATAAACAGAAAACAGATCTATGCCACGTACTGAAATTGATTTCATATGCATATAAAACAATATAATCTTATTTTAGTATGGTCCTAGAATGGGCAGTGTCCTTATGGCTCATCTGAAAAGGTAGAGGAGCTGGTTCAGCTTCCACAACTGAGAGACAAGTTTCACTTTCTGGACAATATTGTCACTGAAGGAAAAGGGTAGAGGGAAAAGGCAAATATATTCGTCATACTGTACCTTCTTAGATTCTTACAATCTTTGTCTTAATAAATTCCATAAGCGAGATTACAGCTTTCTATTTGAATAGCCCTTGATGGACTTCCTTTGTTAATTCTAATTTCTGTGAAGCCCATTGATACTCTTGGTGTGACATCCAATAGCAATTAATTCTGCAGTTTAATATGAAAAATAAAATTTTGTTTCTTTTACTCTGTTACTGAAAGTTTCATTTAAGGACCACCTTTCTATTTTCTAAGGAATAAAATTATGTCAGAATCCATAATTCTGTACATGTCCTCATTCAATTCTTTCTTTTTTTTATTCAGATGAAAGCTCCTAGATTTTTAAAACATTCCTTTTCAGTATTCATTTTTTATCATTTCTAGCTTCTTTTGTTGTACCATGTCCTTCTTTTGGTGACCAGAATTGCGTGTAATGTGATTATGAATCCACACATTTTACTTGTTTCCCATTCTGCATTCTGTTCCATTCTTGAGGCTTCCTGACATTCTGTTTGCCTTAGAGGCTTCTTGCACAGAGAGAAAGTTGGTTGACAAGACTCATAGAGAATGGTGGGTCTGTATTTTGAATGTTTCTCTCTGAAACAAAACATCTTCTTTTTATGTGTATGAAATGGAGGAAAACGTGTATTTTAATGGGTTTGGTGTCGTATATATACATGAAGATATGTAACATGATAGCATAAAACCCATGGTACAAAAATCCTGAAAGAAAAAATTTATGCTTGTGTAATGCAGTGTAATGAAAAGGGAGCAGTTTGTCTACACATATGTTCCAAAACTTGCAATTCTATTAAAGTCTATTCCCAAAATAATAAATACTATAAATGGATAATAAATTTGAAACAGTATTTAGATATTAGAGTTCTGTTTTGTGAGTTAAATAATGTATATTTTAAAACAGAAACCTTAACTTATGTAATAAAGGTTGTTGTTAGTATTTCGAGTTAGAGTTACCTGATATAGAATATCATGTGCTAAAACACAGTTGTAGCTTGCTGATTTTGTGTTGAAATGCTTTAAAGTTAATCCTTTGTCACAGGACAAAAAATTCATTCCTTAGTATCTAGGTCATCTCTATAATCTTTTATTATTAGTATAATTATTTCTATGCTTATATAACACATGTTAAGGGAACCAAGCTTAAATAGGGTTCTGAGATCTATATTGTAATGTAAAATTGATTTCATCACTGAACACTCCATTAGGAATTGCAGTGTTGGGATTTTTAACATCATGAACCTTTTCCTCTTGTTAGATAATTTATTGAGAGCAGCTCTGGAGAGAAAGACTTTAGGGTGTTGGTGAATGTTGACAGTTCAGCATGACCCGGCAATGTGCTCTTTCATCCCAGAAAGCCAAGTGTCCTGGGCTGCATCAAAAGCAGCTTGGCCAGCAGGTAAAAGAAGGTGATTCTGCCCCTCTACTCTTTGGTGAGATCCCACCAGGAGGGCTGCGTCCAGTTCTCGAGGCTGTTCGCCTGCAGAACAGAAAGCTTGCGGGAGACCGTATAGGAGCCTTCCAGTACCTAAAAGGGTCAAACAAGAAAGCTGGAAAGGAACTTTTCACAAGGGCATGTAGTGATAGGATAAAGGGAAGTGGCTTTAAAATGAAAGCAGGCAGATTTAGACTAGACATTAGAAATAAAATCTTCACTCTGAGGGTGGTGAGACACTAAAGCATGTTGCCCAGAGAAGTTGTGGATGCCGCATTCCTGGAAGTGTTCAAGGCCAGACTGGATAAGGCTTCTAGCAACCTGATCAGTGTCACTGTCCATGGTGTGGGGATTAGAACTAGATGATCTTTAAGGCTCTTTCAAACCCAAGCTCAAAGACCCAGGACCAAGGAATATATTAAGATTCTAAGTTATTGGACATCATAGATGAATTTCATAAACAAAAATCTTATAAATAAAATACTGTTTAATTAATTTCAAGTTTCAGTTTTCCCCCCATGTTGATCATCCAGTGATAATTTTTTTCATTTTCTATATGAAAATCTGAAATTAAAGAAGCAAGAAAATCATCCAACACGTCATAGTTAGAAGTGACTTCTAAAAATGAGTTCTGACTTTTAATGAGGAAACACGACATGCAATCACTTTTTATCTTTTTCTAAAGCACAACTGCTTAAAATTGATTCTAGGCATTCTTCAATAATTTTTTTTATTTTTTTGCCTTCAGACACTCAGGAGCGAAAATAAGAGTGCTATTATGGCAAAACCACACTATTTGGTTTGTTTGTTCTTACTTTTTAAATGGCCAGTTTATAAGCCAATTAGAATACAAAATCACAGGAAGCCTGAAACAATTTCGGCATTAGTAGTTTGA
Organism: Oxyruncus cristatus; assembly: GCA_013399855.1. NCBI lineage: Eukaryota > Metazoa > Chordata > Aves > Passeriformes > Cotingidae > Oxyruncus > Oxyruncus cristatus. The sequence goes on along the minus strand of VXAY01005390.1, from coordinate 307,581 downwards.
AGTTAAAGAAAATATACAAAATGTATTTTTCATTATTTGGGCAAGTAAATAAACAAGAATTTACTCCATCTGAGCTGACTGGTATGGGTCTCTTCAAACTATATTCAGTAATTTTACTTTTTTTACAAATCATGTGTTATGTCATCTCCTATGCTTCTTGGTCCTTTTTCCATACAAAGAGGTAGTGATCTTATTTGTTCTTGGCACAGCTCATTTTATTTTTGGAATCAGGTCTTGTTTTGGTGTCTCCAGACATCTGTCTTGCTTATTCTTCAGGATTATTCTGGTTCAATCAGCCACCTCCCCACCTGCTCAATCTTACACATATTACTACATTTTCCTGTATCCTTTTTATACAACCACAGGTTTTCCTTGTATACTTTGGGAATATGACTATTTTAAATATATTTATGCTTAGCTGTTACAAAATTATTAGTGTTATACAATAGTTATATGTATATACATACACACTCACACACACATATACTGGTTACAATGTTATTGTAATGTTACAAAGTGATTATTTTATCTGAGTGTTTAGGTTTCGGTCAAACATATGCTAACTATTTTCTTTTACTGTGCTTCTGTTTTGTCAGAGCAATAACCCTTTGCTTTGGCTGCAATCACCTGCTGCATGATCTTGAACAAAGCTCTTCCTATTTGTCTCTTTGCCATACAGTTTCTATGTCTAATTTACAGGCACATTTCAATTTAACGTTAATTCAACGTTAAATTTCTGAAGCAGACTCCCAGTCAGAAATTGTGTGTAGTGCCTGTTAAAGTAATGCTGTCCAAGCATTCTCTATGCTTCTGATGTTGGTAGTTATATAGTAAATATATCCTTTAACCTCATAAAAATCTATTTATCCTGCTTTATGTACTTGGTGATCTCATTTTGTTTAATGCTTTCAAAAAATTTTAATTCCCCTCGTGTTTTCCTTCCTTCAGTGATTGAGAATCCATTCCTACTACCAAAAGAGAGGCTCAATTTTATTTCAGTCAAGTCTGAAGGATAGAACACAGAAATCCCATGCTTTGCTTATTATTTGGGTTATTTCATACCTAGCTTCCTAACAGTCTTTGATCTTGCTAGTGTAATATTCTTGCAGTATTTTGGAGATGTGATGAAACAGAATCACCTAATTTAAAATAAGTGGCTCCCAATGCACAGGTAATTGGGTCTAAATAATTTCAGACCCACTTACACCTTCCAGCTACATCTATCTAAATGACTCAGGAGAGTTGCATAGAGTACTGAATAAAACCAAACTCTTCTAGTGCACTAGTTAACAGTACCACTAGAAAAAAAAAAATTGCTAGAATGTGTCAGTTATGTCCCATCATTAATCAAGAATATGCAGGTTTATTAATTAAATAGCACACAGAATTTAATCCCTTTAAGGAAGAAGAGTGAAGTCTGAGCATCATTAAGTAAAAAGTGTCCAACACAGAAAAAAAGAAAGGTAAACTTTTTCCTTTTTCACCTTATCTGATCTTTCTCAGTCCATAAAATAAAATAAAATGAAACAAAATAAACCAACATAAATTCTTGGATCTAGACTTTTCATCTAGTTTAAGTCTGCTTTTTGCCTTTAGAGTACTGCCATATTCATCTCAGTCAGCAGATGTATGTGTAATTTCAACCTTTTTTATCCTTTTGCTCCATCTTTTTTGTGTATATAACATCCCCCTCATCCCTCACTTGTCATATTATTTTATTTTCTGCCCTTTGGATCACCTTCTTCCTATCTCTATAGTGCAGACTACTAATTGCCTCCTTACCTATCACGCTGTCCTAATTTCTTACACTATATTTCTCCATCCTATTTCTTAAATGCACTCTTCTGTCCTTCAGTTCTACCTTCACTCGAATATTTGTGTTATTGATTCTGCTCCACCCCCCAAGTCTGAGATTGAAAATAGGCTGAAAAATTTACAAGGATATAGTCAGTGGAGGTTCTTGTTAAAATTAACCATACTGTGAAATCACAGAATTTCTGAAGATCTTTTCAGAATTTAAAATGTTAGTAGTGTTGAAGGCATAAAAGAAAGAAATCTGTATAGCAAATCCTAACAAGATACAGTGTCTCTTGTGTTATTCAGTTCTGCAGAGGACTATGCTATCAATGGAGCACATTCTACCCTTAAAACATGTAATACAAAATCAAATGCATTTGCTTTTTCAGTTGGGCATGATTTATATAGTGCATGACACAATACATAGCCTATAATAAAATAAAAACCTTAAAACATAAGAAGAATCTAGAGTTCAAATCCTGAAAACCACTTCAGATACAGAGAGCTCATATTTTTCTTAGTCTTGTAGGGAATCCATGGCTCTGCTTCTCTTTATGTTGCTTAGCTTTTCATAGTAATGTTAAGAAAGTAAAGTGAAAAACTCTTAAAGAAAACCACAATAAAAAATAAAAAATATATTATTCTAGTCCCTATTTCAGAAAAGTTCTTTTACATATTCCTAGCTCTAGTCATTTAAATGACATCGATAATTTTAGAGTTTAATGTAAGTGTAGTTAGGTCCATATCTGAAGAAAGAAGTTAATGAAAATTCCATGAGGAAATGAAACATTAGCTTAGTCTTCTGAGCAAGATCCTGATAGACTCTGTATGTAAAGAGGAAAAGAAAAGCATACCAACAATACAGTGCATTTTTGATAAATCGCTTTGCTGAAATAGAGGTCACAAGCTGTCCATCTTTTATTAAATGTGGTATTCAGTCAAAGCCAATTTACTAAGGTAGAGACTAAGGGCCATAAGAGATACTCAGCTGATTTGCTTCTGTGGTGGAAGTAAGGGGGTGGGGGAATATCATCAGCTATAATATCAAATTTCCTGTAAAAATCAACTCTGTTTTTATTGTGTTCCAATGGTTTAGTTAATGCTGATAATTGCTAGCAAATAAACACCAAAGCTAATGGTTTTGCAAAGTAAACAGTAATTTTTTATTGGAAAGTAAAAAAAGCAACTTTTCGCTTGGAGAAAGTGGCATGAATTCACGTGTAGGATAAAGGATTGCCCTTGAGTAAAACTAATAAATGAATATTTTAATGATTTTCCTTGCCTTGCAAAATGTGTCATGACTGTATTCAAACTTGGTTGCCAAACTTTTTGGAAAATAGCCATACAAAAACTGTTCAGGAATTTCATGACTGACAGGAATATTTGGTATTGAAAAAATGACCTCTGTGTAACAGGCTCAGCAGAGGTGCCAATGTTTGCCTTTTAAAGAATAGGAACAGATTTGCCCATAATTGTAGTTTAATATGGAAGTCTTTTGTTATTCCTACAGAATAAAGATGAATGAAAGCATGTGCAATTTTATCTGACAAAACTGAAACTGTATCATGAATCTGTTATATGGCAAAGTTAGTGATAAAATCTAATACAAGTGTTCATAATATCAACATGGTACACCCTTGCTAGGGTTCTTTCCTTGGCTGGTAAGTGCTTCTCTGTGGCAATTACTGCCTCAGGGAATGTGTATAGTAGTTGTATTCATCAATTAAAAGGCAAATCTTACTCATTGAAATACAAATCAGGTCTTTTATACCTATCAAAGACACATAATATAATAAAATTTCTTCAGGGCACATAGTATTTCATGTACTTTCAAACTCTTTACCAATTTAATAAACTGATCCTCCTCAATTTTTAAGGACTACAATATTTCTTTTCAGACTGTGTTCAAAACTAGAAAGATCTTCACATGTATATTTAATGAAGAAATAAAATCCTTTTTAGAAAAAAACTCCTATATATTTAATTACTTTTTATGAATAAGGACAACTACAGTTAATTCTGCTTCTTCTTTCTGTTCTCTGTATCCCTGTAACAGTATATGAAACTGGAATACCTCATTATAAACAGCTATTGGGTGAAAACTTATGTGTCTGAAAAACCTTGAAAAAATGAGCAAGGCTATATCCAGCTAACCTTACTGCTGTTTCTAGTTCAGATGTTGGAATTACAATATCATTGCACTTTTTTCCCTTTTAGCTGTGAACACATGAAATTTTGGAGATTTTTTTATTTGTTTCAGATCTTGTGCCAAAGACCTCCTGTGTTCTTACAGGTAGCGTTTCTTGCAATTATAGCAAAATCTTTTATTTCTCAAGATAGTTTTAAAATTATGCACAAATGTATTCAAATGTCACTTTTAAATTTGGGGGATTCTTTTGTAGATTTCAAAACTCCTCATCAATTTGAAAGGACAGTAGAAGTAAGGTCTGGGATTTATTTCTGTGTTATGGGCATCATGTCATATTTGTGTAATAGTTGCAACACTATCAAAGTATCTGATGTTATTAGAGCATGGTTTCTGTCTTGAAGAATCTGAGATATAGTTGCTTCTGAACAAGCTAATCTTTTACAACATTTACATTAACTTTCCTGAACTATGGGTTCATGAAAGCCTCAGCTTTCCACATTTTAAAAATATTTGTTTGGGTTTTTCACTAAAATAATGTAAACATTTTTGACTAATTCTACCTTTTGTTTACTATCATGCTCCTGTTCTGATATGCTGTTCAGAATATAGAGGTTTCTAACACAACTCAGTGATAAAACTCCTACTGGTAGGCTGTAGGCTGATGAAAGAGTCTAACAATCCCATGATGTAATATGGAGGGAGGGTCTGCGGAAAACAAGTTGTAAGGTGGGATATAATATGTCTCAACATAGATTCCTTTATTATGATATCTCTTCTTATGTAAAATACCACACTTTTCCATAAATTTGGAGCATAGTGCATTAATTAAATTTGAGGTATGATTTCACACTGCAATAAAAAAGTGTAAAATTTATAAATAACAATTGATATACTGCAAGCCCAGGCAAAGAATTCTCCAAAAACAAGCAAATATAATTATTAGAGTGAACAGCTATTTAAAAAGCTTAAATTATATTAAGTTTGAAAAATACACTAAGGATTTAGTGGTTTTGATTAATGAAAATCATATTCTTCATTATTGAAATACAGATTCTGATAACAAGAGTGTCTTCAGCGTATTTTGTATAATCTTAATATTTTTGTCAACCAAAAGACTGAAAGTCAAGTGTAGGTTACATTTAGAGGACGTGTTTAACTTTGTATCACTATATTACAGAACACCAACTTATGCGGATCCACGTGCTACTGAACACACTTTTGTGTATTTATAAGGTAATATTATGCTTCCTTTCTGCTACCAGTGATTTAAATGGACTAAGATAATTTCTGGCAATTTATAGAATGTGAGTTCAAGTCCAGAACTTTACTCAGAAAGCAACCCTTCAAGAAACATCCCTACTTTATTCAGCTTTATGAAATTGTGCTGTTTGCTATTCTTCAGATAATTCATTTCTTTGTGCCACAGTATAAGATCTCATGAAGGTTATATATATATATATAGTGTCATTAAAATGAAGATTATTTTCCAAATCCTTTTCAGTAAATGAGTACTAGAAACAGTTATAAACTAAGTCTTAATAGATAGAAAACGATTAACAGAAAAACAGGGAAACAAAGAAAAAGGCGATAATAGCATGAAAAGAGAAATGTTAGTTAGGAAATACTTAGTTTGTAAGAGTTAACATAGTGAACAAACAGAGGAACTTGTGAATAACTCAAGAAAGAAAAGATGATAAATTTAGAACTTTCTAATATCTAAGCACTCAAAGATGGTTAATGATTTTCAGCAGCTGTTCACAAACACTGTGCACTTTACTGGACTGCTATCTGTTCATGCAAGAGATGGACTCTTGTTTTACACATACATGCTGCATCTGTTGCCCTAAGGGAGAGCGAGACTTAACCTAGCAGAAAAATCCATCTGTAAATGCATATTCTAGTGATCCATTAATAATGAACCTGTTCCGTTCAATAATTTTAACCAAAGCAATCAATGTCTGAACCGTTTTTTCTTTAATCATGACATCTCTCATGGAGAAGCCTCAGGGTATTCTGTTGTCTGAATATAGGCCAAGGTTCTAGGCTAGGTTTTGTTTTGCTAGTGTCCATTAAGAATTCAGTTGATTAACTGAAACTAAAGATGTTTCAATATAATTATTAATAAGGGTTTCAACCATAGAAAGTATATTTTCTGATTTCATAGTAGTCTATCAAAACACAATCTAAACATCATATAATTTTACATGTATATAATGAACATTTACACTATTCACCAGAGTTCCTATTCTACTAAGTTTTATATTTTCTATTCAGACCTAAATGTTCTTTTTTATAAAGACATGTCTTACCTTTCCAGATAAGTGCTAATTTCTTAAGGAAGTGCGTTTGTAACCATTCTAAACCTTTGTTTGAGTTAAAATGCCAATACAAGATGACCCCACCCTTTAAGAGATGCTTTAAAAAAGACACTATGTTTCACTAGTCAGTCTATATCTTTAATTTCTAAACAGTATTAATATTAATAATAATTTATATTGCAGAAAAACACTTGCTGAGGTACTAAATTATGTCTTCCCTCTTTCTACTTCTCTTTCATGACCACCATCAAATTCATCCTACTGTTCAGCCCCAGGTGATGCATCATTTGTTAAAGTAGGTTGTAACACCTTCAAGCTGGTTCTCTGGGCATCTTCTCATGCAGGAACTTCTAAAGCTCTCACCATTGCCCTGCTTCTCTTAGTAGTGAAAGCTTCACTGACTTTAGAGAAATAATGTTAGGACAGCCTTCTGAATTATCCCAGTGAACATGAACTTGGCATGAACCTGGCACAATTTTTGATGCAGGTAAATCATGAATAAAGGTGAAAAATATGTAATGACTTTCAATCCATAGTTCCTTCTTCTACACATATAAAAAGAGTAAGATTATCTCATATGCCTTGCTCCTATTTCTAATAATGGACCATTAATTTGTTGATTTTTACCACCTGAAACTGTTACATCTTATAAATAGAAAACGTTGCCATACATGATACATGAAGTACACATAACCCAGCAACCAGGCACCTGTGACCATATGCACAGGCCAAGGGCACTCATCCTACATGACCCTCAAGGCAGAATGGTAGGCATTCATTGGAGAGAAAAGGCTGCAGCTCCAACTGGAAAGTCTGTACCATCTACTCCAGTGGCGACTAAGCTGCTATCCATCATATCTGAGTAGTTGTGGCAGTCCAGTAAATTTCCCACTATCTGGAAAAATAACCCCTAGTTTTAAAAAGGAAAAAAATGAAGACCAAGGGAACTACAGGTCATTCAGTCTCACCCCTGTGCCCAGAATGATCATGGAGCAGATCCTCCTGAAAACAATGCTAATGCACATGAAAAATAAGGAGATGATTGGTGACAGTCAACACGGCTTCACTAAGGGTAAATCATGCCTCACAAATTTGGTGGCCTTCTACCAGAGGTTTACAGCACTGGTAGATAAGGGAAAAGCAACTGGCATCATCTACCTGGGCTTTTCTGAAGCATTCAACTGTCCTGCATGATACCCTTGTCCCCAGATCAGAGAGACACAGATCTGCTGGGTGGACCAATCAGTGGATAAGGAATTGGCTGGATTGTTGCACTTGGGTTGACAGGGTTCCAGTCAATGGCTCAATGTCCAAGTGGAGATCAGTGAAAAGTGGCTTTCCTCAGGGGTCAGTATTGGATCTGGAGCTCTTTAACTCCAGGGGGGATTGAGTGTGCCCTCAGCACACTGTTTGCTGACAACACCAAGCTGTGTGGCACAGTTGGCACACTGGAGGGAAGGGGTGCCATCCAGAGGGACCTTGACAGGCTTGAGAGTTGGACCTGTGGAAACCTCATTAAGTTTAACAAGGCCAAGTGTTAGGACCTGCACCTGAATTGCAGCAATCCCAAGCACAAATACATGCTGGGCAGAGAACGGATTGAGAACACCTCCCTGGAGAAAGACTCGCGGGGGGTTGGATGCTTGATATGAAGAAGCTTGATATGAAGTTGTGGACACTCTGTTCCTAGAAGTGTTCAAGGCCAGATTGGAGGGGTCTTTGAGCAACCTGACCTAGTGGTAGGTTCCCTGCCCATGTCAAGGTTGTTGAAATTAGACAATCTTTGAAGATCATCCAGCCATTCAATGATTGCATATGTGTCACAGCGTCATACACAACAACAGGAAAAGATGGACTATTATCCCTACAATATTACTCCTACAGAATTTTAAATACATGTGATACCTAAATTATTTTGCGGCAGTGCTGTTAGGAGAGAACTGCAGTTTCTGTGGTTCTGCAGCACCTACTGCTCCATGCTGCTGTCTCTACTATGACTTTTGTTTCCATTCAGCCTTTCTCCCTGTCTCTCCTAGTTCAGAACTTTGAAACATACCTTTGGGGAGCAGAGATGACAATTTTTCACTTTGAATAATAATAAGTATAAACTGAGGGTGGTAACTACATGAAGTAGTTCTTACCATCCTAAATTGATGACTTGTACCAACAATTATGAGTGTTGCAAAAAGTGGTGCTTTTTTATCAGCTATGAGAATTGAGCAAAAATATTTTCAATACTAAGACTACTTACAACAATAATATTTACATTGTCACTCTCTGTGAGATCCTGGATCCTAATCTCACTGAATTATTGATATGGGTCGGAACCAACACATATCACATAGGACAATTATTTCACAGGTTGCAAATAAATGCGGGTACTTCTTTTTCTAAACACTGAACTTGATTTTTAGAACGTGTGACTTGATTTGTGGAATCATTGAGTACTTACAATTTCCTCTTGCTGGGAGATAAGAGCTTACTTCACAGTAGTGTCATAAGGATAAATCAAGTGATGTTTGCAAAACACTAAGGTATTGGAAGAATACCACAGGTAATCCAAAATGAAATGAATAGTTCTCCAAAAAGCTCAAGATTTTTGTGGCATGCAATCAGTAAAACCCAAGATCACACACATAAAGACAGAAAAAATATAAAAACTCACAGATGATACTCAGAGCATTAGTGCACCTGTCCTAAAGGAATATAATCAATCAAACAAAAACTGAATCAAAATGTTGTTTTGAGGGATGTTGCAGAAGAGTTGAATAAGATAAAAATACATAGATATAATTATGATCAGAAATAGTTGTTATTCCTTAGTGTTAGTAAATCTTTTTTTTTTTTTTTTAATGCTACAAGTGCATCAGCTAAGTACCATATACATGAATAAATTAATATTTATAGGAAAAAGTTTGAGACAAAGCTGTGGCACCAATATCATCACTATGTATAGTTTGAAAGAAGCAGTTGGTGTTGTTTTGTTTTGTTTTGCTCTATCAATTTAGGCTCTCAGGAACATCAGACATGCATGTACTTGCTTGTAGCCATCAGTATTTAGGAGTAAAAATAGCTAGTGAGCATGGGATGTACTTTTACCCTCACTAAGACTAAAGCCTGCAACACATGCAACAACAATTTCAATTACCTAAAGTACTTTTAGATTAAAACATGAAGAACTTGTAACATTTGGGCATTTACAGGTTTAAGCATCAGCTGAGAAGGCACTTTAAAGGTTTCAGTCTTACTTTTGTGGGGTTACCATATTTAACTTTATTCTTTTTACAGGTATCCTTCTCCAAATGCATCCTACTATTCCCTAACATATATTATGCAGTTGAATTGGTTATAGTGGAATTTGTATTAGGTAATAGGTGGCCTCAATCCAAAAGAAGAACATTAATGTAGTGGCTGTTGAAATAATAGAATTATCAATGATCCTGCAATCTGCTGTCGGAGGCAGTTGTTTCTCAATATTCAGAGGATCAAACCCAATTATGTGAAGAAGTCATTGTGTCACAGTTTGTTGTAAATCAGTTTTCAAGTTTCAGCACTTGAGATGTAAGTGAAAATCTGGCTCTCATTAATGAAAATCAGCTGAAACCAATCTAGTTTTAGATTTTTCTGTATGTGTTTGAACATCGAAGTTGATTTTAGAAGTGGTTTGAAATAGATTTTTTTTTTTCTCTGCCGATATTATCCAGGAAAAACTGTAAAACTAATAAAAGAAATTACTTTGACTTTTAAAAGATAAAATTAAACCAGTAAATATTAAGTTTGAAATGACTGTTAAATACAGATAAATCTGTCTTAGCTTGCATATTGAAAAAAGATGGAAAATTAGTATAAAGGTTGTCCATGTAACAAAGATTGAAAAGTTCAATTGTGTTTTCTCATACTGTAAGCAATTTATAAAATTAGCTTGCATTGTATTTGATATCCTTCATTGTAGTCACAGATCAAGTAGAGCTATTAGGCTTTTTTAATGTACTACAACACAGAAACAATGCTGTCAGTAGAACACTTTATCCTGATATATTTAAATCAATCTACTGTTGGCATCTGTATGTAATTTTAAAATAGAGTATAACACACCATAGCATGCTTTAGCAATCTCTGAATGTTTTCAAGGACTGTTTTTTTTAAGGATTGCTTTAACTGCTAAACGGCTTTATTCCAAACTTACATGCCTAGGTCAAAACAGACATGAGTAGGAAGCAGGGTATGTATGGGGGTTTTTTGGTGGTGTGTTTTTTTGTTGTTGTTATTTTTGTTTGTTTGTTTGTTTTTCTGTGATCAGACCACTGTAAATTCTGCAGCCAATCAATACGAACAGAAAAATATTTAGGTGAGTGGAGATTAATGGTGGCTGTCTTCTGAGTTCACAGTAAGTCTAGTTTCCTAGATATGTGCTGTCACAGTCAGTATGACTGGGAAACATAGTCTAATTTTAAGAGAATAAACACTTTGCATAGTTATTTCATACGTGGAACATTAAAAAAAAAAGGCCACACTACAGCAAAAGTCATGGTATGAAGAGCCTGAAAACTGATGGTGCTCAGCTGTACAAATATGAATGAGTATCATCCTTTCAACGAAATCAATGTGACTAAAAGTACTGACAACTGCCTCTTGTGACGAGTGTGTCCCTAGGTACCAAGGCTATCTAGGCCCAGCATGCTGGGAGCTGCAGGGACACCCAAGCACAGCAGCAGGTAGGGATCCAGGGCCTGTCCAACCACCACTGCCAGGAGCTCCCGGAGCTGCCCCAGACCCACGCACTGGGCACCTCCCCGGGGATGGGAGTGTGCTGAGGCTGGGCTGCCATGTGTGCTCATGGGTGGGCCTGGCTCTGTAGGGTCCATGGCCAGGCAGGTCAGAGTTGTGTGGAGGTGGAGACCAGCCCTGCTGCAGTGTCACTGGGTCAGGGGGTGATGCTCCTGGATGAAGGTTGAAATGGGGTCTGGGCCCTGAGCAGAGCCATAGGGTGAGGCTGGGCAAGATATATGGGTGTCCTCAAAGACCTGTCCTGATAAAAATAATCTTGAAGAAGGTAGATAAACATAATGAAACATGATAAGTCCTCACTAGCAAAGGACCAGGACACAATACAAGATTATCTGTAGCAAAACTATGTTCTCCTCTACACATAGTTCACTGTAATTATTATACTGTAGTTTGTTCTCTTAACATTTTTTTCTAATCTGACAACATGATTTTTTCCCAAAGACTTTAGACCAATAAAATTTATTTAATTCACTCAAAAATTTCTCAGCTTTTTGAAATAATTTTTTGTTTCTTTACAACAAGATTAGGTCGTCATGGAATAGGACTGCTCCTTTAAAACAAAGATCAAGAAGGGGTCAGGCCAAAGACAGATCACAGTTGGTCTGGGTTTGTTTCATTTTCCAGTCATTATTTTCATAAGTGTTTTTTGGTTTTCCTATTATTATAGGATCATAATCTGTTGCATGATAAAATGTCTTAAATTTGAAAGGTCTGATGCATTTTGCCACATGATAAAATTAAAACAATTATCATGTTTAATAAGATGTGAAAACTTTTGCAGATATATTTCCCACCTTTGTGCTGAGAATTGAATTTGAGGCTGAGGGAGTAGACTTTCAGGTCTAACATATATTCACCAGAGTTTATGTAACACAAGCTGCCATGATAAAAAGTAATCATCCCACACATCAGAGATTTTTTTTTTTTTTTTTTGGTAGTGAAAATTGTTTAAGATATCACAACAGTCAGTGATTTCAATAGAATAATTGTAGCAATAAATTTATACTGAAATAAACTTGGAGAGACACAGGAATAAAATAATAAACATCTATTAGAAAATTTATTCATTTTGATAGATCTAAATACTTCATGACCTATATTTTGTCCCAATTAATGGTATTTTAGAAACAAGATTCTTCAGGTGAGTGCTGTATTTGTATGTTGCCACTGACTCTGACTAAAAGTCAGATAAAAAATTTTTTCAGTACTATATATACACTAAAAAAGTGAAAGAATTAATTTTGTTATCGGAGATATTTTTCATAATTCCAGGAAACCTCCTAGAATCTGAATAACCATCTAACCTGCCTCATACTTAATTCTAGCATACATAGAGACAAGCCACATGGTAAATTAACTTCTAGTGGTGGATATTCCAGTTTTAAATTAAATAGTTTAGATTAATTATACTGTATTGTGACCTTAATTTTATTTGGGCATAAAATTCCACATTCTATTGAAAAGAATATATTGTTCATGTCTATATGATAAAGATTTCCCTAGAATATTATATTTCTACAGTTACAGCAAAAGGTGAGAATCTGAAAGTATATTGAGGCTTTTTTGTTATTTAATAACCAGCAAATACATGGTGTTTTGTATTATTCCCAAGTAATTCAGCTCTGTAGTTTAGAATTTTTCATCAGTGAAAGACAAGAGAAAATAGTAATGGACAATAAATGGAATTTCTGAATATCAGTAAAACCCTTTCATTTTAAAAGAATATGTAAATAAAATCTAATGCAGTACCTGTCTCAGAAAGACATGCATAGTATAGCCAAGGTATTTGTTCCGTATTTTTGTTCCTTAGTAATGGGTAATAACGTGTCATTCAGCACACAGGCCAAGTGAAGAAATTGAGAAGAAACCCTCTTTCCTCCTTGGGCTTTGAATCAAACCTTATAGTCATATCTTGTAAGTTTTTTATTCTTTTCCATCTTCTTATTTACTGGATGATTGACTGAAAGTACCTCATACATTTCCAGATACTCCGTGGAATAGAACAACTTTTTATAAACCAACATTTGCTGTTGTAAAAACCATTTATCATACATGTTTATGATCTAGTCTGCAAGGTTTATTTGTAATATATTTTAGAATCTATTTTCAGAAAGATTCCTCAGCTTCATGAATTTTTTTCCATTTTTGTGATTCAAATAGTAACATTATGCTTTATTTCTGACATAACCTGTAGAGTCAAAACGCATCAGGATGGCAATACTGGATGTCTAGGAAAGAACCATTTTTTTATACATATATTTACCCAGATGGAAATGTATTATGAGGCAAGCCTTTGTTATGCTTCAGTTATTTCATGAGTGTCAACAGTTCCATATATTTCATCTGACAGTGTAAACCTGAAACCTAAGACTCTAAACTGAAACATACATGTCTTTACAGTTTCTATTTGTCTATTTGTTTGTTTTCTGGGCTTATAAAGAGTAATTGAAGGGAAAACTGAGCTGAGAGAGCATAATTTCTAGTTCCTTCTGTTTATCAATGTAACAGGAAAAGTATGTACCAGCTACTTTTTATCAATTTTACTCCATTGAGAGGAATTAATTTTTTCTGTTTGTTTGTTTGTTTGAGAGGGACACGTTTCTCTTATTTCAACTTACCTCAAAGCACTAATTTCTATCACTTCTATGTTCATTACAATACTTTATCTTGATCCTGAATTAATCAACTAATGGAAATAAGAAGCCTGACAGATCAGCTGATGAAGACCGAAGGGTGTAGTGTATCCTGGCATCTCTACTATACTCTTCTGAAGAAGAAGCATGGAGATGGGAATGCTGATCTTGCAAGAAAATTACCCTCTAAAACATTTTTGCAGCTTATACACAAATCTAATGTGAGTGCTTCAACATCCCTAATTGCAAAGTCGGAGTGAATGAGAATAGGAGGTCAAACTTCAAGAGCTAACCGATGGTAATGACAAGAACACCCAGGAAAATCATAAGACAGAAATCTATTTGGGCAATTAACATGAGGAAGTTTTCAAGCACATGATACTTCAATCATATATTTATAGATATATTTGTGTCTGAATTGGTTTCAAAATTATTTTTTAATATTTTTTACTTAATGTTACTGCTGATATTTTTGGAATAATAATGTTCTTCTCATCCCATCTCCAGACAAATAAAAAATATCTTAATAAGTTCATATTACAGAGACTAAAAGCTGTAGATATGCTCATTAGATTAAGTACTTTATTACCGAGCTTCAATTTAAGCATTAGGAAACAGATCCTTCGGAAATAATTTTTTTTATTTAGGAATATGCATAATTATTATTATGTGTACCTTCACATTCCTTCAAAACCTATTAACTGGGTCACTTATGAAATTATTAAGGACCTATATACACAACAGTTCAGAGTTTCATATTAGATTACAGATCAAATATGAAATCTTATAAATTATAAATTAAAAACCAACATGGACAAAAAGCCACACAAAACTACAGAAGTTCTAGTACTGCAAAATAAGTATCAAAAATGTTGCAGTGTTTGGTGGGGTTTTTTTCTGTAATTCCAAACCAAAATTCTCAACCATTTTCAGACTAAAGATTTCCATCTGCATGGTTAGTGCAGAAATATATTTGCTTAATGCTACCTGAGCAGGAAAGGGCAGGCAAACCATGTGTTGAGTATTTCCTGCTAAGCTAAATGCATGAAGGAAATATGTCCTTCTAAATGACAATTTGTTCTTTGCTCAGCTGCTAGGGAAGTACCGTACATACCATTCACTACACAATGGTGCTCTAATAGGTCACACTGCATTTCGTATTCACCGAGGACATCATGCAGTTCACAGGACTGCCACACAAACTGCAGTCAACCTAGCCTTTTTTTGAGTAAATTAAATGAAAAGAAGAAAAACCTTCAGATACATACTGGATCCCAGACTTACATAAAAGGCAACTCAGAAAAAACAAAACTAAAGAACAAACCAAAAGACAAACCCTCTTAGAAAGGAACTTGGAATTGAAAGAACTACAGTCAAATTCATATATTAACGAGAGCATTCAATTTCTTGTCACTCAAATTTTCTAGCTGACTACCACTCCTTATCGTATCAATTGCTATGAACTTAAAAATGTGCTGGCAAAGTACTGAACTCACTGGGATCCTTCCTTTCTAGCTGCACTTACAGTAGTGAGTGATGACAGACACTGGTTCAGCGCCATGAAAAATTTTCATTTTGAAGGACTAGCAAACTCAGGGAAATTCAATTTATATGGAAGTCTTCTGGTCAGGTTTAATTCATGTGTGTCTGACAGGCTGTTATCTGCACATTATTGTGGTACCTCAGACATTTCTCTAAATACTTTAGGGATTTTTAGAAGGGGAAGGTAAGTAGAAATATTAAGCAATTGCTCATCAAGCAGTATAACCTTCAGAATGTGATCAAAAGCATTCTTTTTAGTATGCTTTGGATGTTCTCTTTTTATTTTTACCTGTGATAAAAAGGTACCAAATGCAATCCAACAAATGCTTTATAATTAAGCACAAATACTTTTTTCCCAGGAAGAGTCAGGTATCACTGAACTATTTAATATTAAATAATATTTTCAATTAAATATTATGCTCTCAAATGTAAAAAAAATAAATAACAAGAGAATTTTTAAGTTCTCTGATATTCTGAGGTGAAAATCCAGGATCTCAGGACACTGTTTCATTGATCTCAGAAACTTTACATCAGTGTAAAAAACATTAAAGTATTCAATCAATCAAATGATCAAGTCAGTAAACAGAAAGTAAACCTGACATTTAGTCTTATTATTTATAATAATATCTCCTTTCTCTTTGCTTTGTCTAATCCTATGTTTGCTAATCTTTCTGCTAACTTTGTATCTCCTTAAGTGGTAAATTCTATCAGAACAGGTTTTACCTCAGTCCTATTACAAATCTGTGGTTGTTAATTAGCTACCTGTTTAGGAATCACACACTGGTCAGGAAATACACATTCCACCATTATAATGGTGCCATGCATATAAGGCACAGTTTATTCAAAGCATTGGTACTCTAAAACAAGTCCCTAGATAATGTGTACCCTCAATAAATGATTTGAATTTTTATTATATAATGATTACAGGAAAGAGTGCAGATGTCATTCTTATCTTCCCAGCAGCAAGCCTGATTTAATTCTTCAGGGTTCTTTTCTTGTCTCTCCACTGTTTTCTTAATGAAAAAGAGAAATTTGAATGCTACAGAGCTTTTTCGGATTATTTTATCATGGGCGTGACATACTTGATGAAATCATAATTAGATAAGCATTCCAAAACCACTACTAAATCCAAATTCCAACCCTACAGAAAGAAAACCTCCTGATAGACTTTAAGCCTTTCTGCGAATCAGAGCATATAGGGTTTTGTGTTTTCAGTCAAAGGATGATAGGGTGTCAATTATGAGATGACATCTAGAGCTGACCAGAAGAAAGCATGTTTCAAAAAAAGATATTTCACAAAAAAAAAAAAAGGAGAAAAAGAGAGAAA
>VXAY01005390.1:141653-290397 GCA_013399855.1 Oxyruncus cristatus | reverse complement strand
GGAGAGGAGAGGAGAGGAGAGGAGAGGAGAGGAGACAAGCTTGTGATTTTTTTGGCAAAAGTAGGAAGTGACAACATAAGAGAAGGAATTTAGTTTAGGATGTAGGAGAGTTTTATTGCAGGAGGTAGACAATGAATATTTAGAAAAGCAGTCTGTGATAGTATTTGTATTCTATGTACTCTACTCTAGCCATTACACTAGTTATTAAGTCTCAAAAAAAGTAGTAATTAAAAAAAGTTGTCTTCTTAAAATTCAGTGGAAATGAAAAAAAAAAAAAAGATCCTGTGATGAGGTTTAAGTGCCTTTATGGTGAATTAACATATCTTTAAAAGGACACTAGCTGTGCTTCTGCAAAAATCCTCATAAACAAAGAATTTCTATCTATTCCTCACTTCTTTCCCCCAGGGAGATGTCTTAAGAGCAAATTTCTTCACTGAAGGAGACTGAAGCAGAAAAAAACAGAAAGGTGTAAAACATGCTCATTACTTGTAACAATAATCATAAAATCATGTGAAAAAAAATAAGGGGTACACTCCTGGAACTGCAAGCAAATGTAAAAAGAGAAAAAGCTGTGATTTGTTTTAAAATGCTGTGATGCTCATGTTCTGTATGGTCAATATTGCTTCTTAGATGAAAGCTGCATCACTACCATAATGCAACATTAGTATCAAGTATAGGATGCTTCATCATTTCTACATTGTAAAAAGGGTAATATTGTGGATGATTATTCTTTGATTCCCCTATTAAGCCTGAGCAATGACATAATTTCACTTGATTTTCTGCTCTAAATCTATATCTAGGATGACTTCTTAAATTAACTGATTGTTGTATTTTCTATGGAGAAAAGTTGGAGTGATACAGCATGTGGCTGAGACATATTAGAATCACTGAATTGTTGAATCAACTGGGTTGGAAAAGACCTCTGAGATCATCAAGTCCAACCCTTGATCCAATACCGTCATGATTAGTAGACCATGGTATCAAGTGCCACATCCAGCCTCATCTTAAAAACCTCCAGGACGGTGAATCCACCACCTCCCTGGGCAGCCCATTGCAATGTCTGATTACTCCCTCTACAAAATTTTTTTCCTAATATCCAACCTAAACTTCCTCTGGCAGAGCTTAAGACCGTGCCCGCTTGTCTTACTGAAAGCTGCCTGGGAGAAAAGACCAACCCCCACCTGGCTACAACCTCCTCTCAGGCAGCTGTAGAGAGTGATGAGGTCTCCCCTGAGCCTTCTCTTCTCCAGGTTAAACAACCCCAGGTCCCTCAGGCTCTCCTCATAGGACTTGTGCTGGAGTCCCTTCACCAACCTGGTTGCTCTTCTCTGCACCTGCTCCAGCCCCTCAATATCCCTCCTGAACTGAGGGGCCCAGAACTGGACACAGCACTCCAGGTGTGGCCTCACCAGTGCTGAGTACAGGGGCAGAATCACCTCCCTGTTCCTGCTGGCAACACTGTTCCTGATCCAGGCCAGGATGCCATTGGCCTTCTTGGCCACCTGGGCACACTGCTGGCTCATGTTCAGCTTCCTGCCAATCCAAACTCCCAGATCCCTTTCTACCTGGCTGCTCTCCAGCCACTCTGTGCCCAGCCTGTAGTGCTGCAGGGGGTTGTTGTGGCCAAAGTGCAGGACCTGGCACTTGGCCTTGTTGAACCTCATCCCGTCATAATCATTCCAGCTCTCCAGCTTGTCCAGGTCCCTCTGCAGAGCTCTCCTGTCTTCCAGCAGATCAATGCTCCCCACCCCAATTTGGTGTCATCTGCAAATTTGGTAATGGTGGACTCAATCCCCTCATCCAGATCACCAATAAAGATTTTAAAGATATTAATACAGATATTAAACAAGACGGTGATAAAGATATTAAACAGGATTGGAGTGACATTTCCAATGTAATGGAGCTTAGTTCATTAATCTGTCCTGAATGATCATTGCAAAAGAAGTAGCCTAAGTCATGAACCAACTGAACTGAATGGACATTTGAATGGGGATGGCCATTAGACTAACAGAATGCTACCTGTGTATATGTCAAAGGACAGGAAGGGGGTTTGGTGTGGCTGATATAAATATTTTGAATAATGTAGGACCCAAGCATGATGTAAATGCTGTGGAATAAGGTGTGGAGATTGCAATGAGTTTGGCTAGAAGTTAATTTTCTTCATAGCAGCCTGCATTTAGATTCACAATCTAGTATTTTAGATTGGTGAACAAAACTGTTGATGCCCCATCAATATTTAATCTACTCCTGAATAGTGCTTACACAGTGTTAAGACCTTATCTCTTTCTTTATTTGCCCCTGCCAGCAAGTATACTAGGGGTGGGCAAGAGATTGCAAGGTCTAGTGCAAGCTGTCCCTGCCCATGGGAGGGCTAGGAACTAGATGATGTTTAGGGTACCTTCCCAACCCACACCATTCTGTGATCCTGTGACTGTGAAGAGATACAGCCAGGACACCTGAAGGCAGCTTACCAAAGGGATATTTCATACTTTATCATGTCACAATCAGCAACAAAATTGGGACAGGAGTTTTTCCAAAATAGCTGCTGCTCAAGGACTGGCTGGTCATTGGTCTGCAGGTGACAATGGACTGCTTTTGCTCCACTTGGTTTTGTGGGGGTTTCTGGTTTGCTTGTTTGAGTTTTGTGTTTTTGCTGTTGTGTTTTATTTTTTTAGTTTGTTGTTTTGGTTTTTTGGGGGGAAGAAGGGGGGTTAGTTTTTTCTTTTTTGTTCCCATAATGTATTAGACTGTCCTCACCTCAACCTAGAAGTTTGGGTTGTTTCCCATCACATTTGCACTTCCAATTCTTACAAGACTTACCTGCCACCTGGGGCCAACCCATCATATAAAGGAAAGGGAAGTATAAAGGGGAT
The DNA here is from genome assembly GCA_013399855.1 of Oxyruncus cristatus. Lineage (NCBI taxonomy): Eukaryota > Metazoa > Chordata > Aves > Passeriformes > Cotingidae > Oxyruncus > Oxyruncus cristatus. Next base: position 287,524 of record VXAY01005390.1, on the reverse strand, counting down.
TAAAATTGGTTTTACTTTGTTTCTACTACTTTTTCTGGTGTTGTGCTCCCACTTACTGTACCCTTCTGTGTCCAAAGGCTGTGGGCAGTTGTTGGGAAGAGGGTTGTGTTATAATGAGTTGTCAACATCTGCAGTCACCTAGTGAAGAAATACCTTGCTCATGTCAATGATTTCTTCTTTCTGCTCCAGGAGAAACATTTACATGTTTGATAACATGCTTTTACAACTTTGGCCTTTCTTCATTATTCTGCACCTCCACATTCCTCCAAAGTTATGATATATGTGCCTTTTATGCTTTTTTGGATAGTTTGGCCCAGATTGACTAATTTTCCTAATTGACTATGTGTGAGCTAATTATAGCTCCGAGGTCTTTTGTGCCAGACCTAAATCCCATCCCTTACCCCATGTCTGAACTCTTCTACAGTGTCTCCTTTGTCTCCACTTCTGAAGGCATGTGCTATTCGATTAAATTTATATTTCTCTACTCTATATTGTCATGGTAGGGTTAGAAATGTTTTGTTCTGAATAGAGTAGTAACTACTTATTACTGATACCTATTTAAAACTTGTCTTCTAGCATATACAGATTATAAAAGTAAAAATAAAAGAGTTGTAGACAACTGATTCCTTAGAAAAAATGCTAATAGAGCAAGTGAAAACAAAGCTACAGGAAAGCTGAGAAAAGTTCAGACAGAGCAAGTCTGAAAATCATCAATTGTAACACCTTCAACTTCAGTACAAGGCTCACAACCCATTACTAGTAATATAGGGTTAGATGTTAAACTTAGGACAAAGAGAAAGAAAATCACAGTTAATATTTCTGAAAATAAAATTATGCAGTTAGAGTGAGGAATTATATTGGTAAAGTTTGCTTTTCATTAGAAAGGAAATGTTTCAGGATTTCTGTGAAATACCTGAATGCAGAGTGGCAAGTTCTTGGTTCCACTTCTTACTGCAGGCTAGATTCCAGTATTCATGGGCTATTTATGTATATAGAAATGCATTCACAGCAAGTATTCAAAAATATTCAAGGAGAATTCTCTATTAATTTCATCTGAATATAGCTTATAACTGCAGCTTATTCAGGTAGTGATGAAATAAGTCTTTTTTTATTTGCATGCAGATAAATACAGGCCTACCCAACAAAACCTTCAGCAAGTTATGATCAGAATATTATTGTACATAATTAAGATAGGCTTGCTATTACTATAGTCAAATACTTGAAAAAGTTCAAAAGGACAAAAGCTGGAAAACCAGTGAGCCTCACAAATAAGTGAAAGTGATAGTGGATGGATTTTTGAGAAATAATGATATTCATTTTGTGATCCAAAGTCAGGGTGGTTGTCTCTGAGGACATCAGTATGGAGTAAGCTACATCAGAGACCAGCAACAGAATTTTCTGAAGTCTTTGTTTGTTTAATGGCTGCTATTGAAATCAGCAAGACTGAACTGGACTAAACCCCAAAACTAAATTCATCTCAATTTTCAAAATACCCAACAATTTCTAAAGTACATTATATAACCAACTATTTAGGTTCCTAATTTAGGCACACAGATTTCAAAATCTTGGCTTATTTGACAGTGGATAAGAATCATATCATAAAGAATTGTTATGTCTGTTCAATTTTAATTTTTTTTGCCTTTTTTATTTCCTTTTTTACTTCAAAAGAGAATATAATGTGCCATCACTTCAGATGAAAAGAATTGGGAATAACAAAAATAATACACTGGTTCTTCTGAAAGCAATTTAGCATTTTGCTTGATACTTCAAATTCAATGGATGTGTTTGGTAGGCAGAAAGAAGTGAAGATACAGTGAAGGATAAAGGGAAAATATTTGGAATTATAAGGAAAGAAGTGAATAGAAGTGTGAGAGGGAAGAAAAGCAGTTTGAGGAGCAGCAGCAATACAATGATCAAGAAGCTAATTAACCAAGATGGATTAAGAATAAAATTCCTTGTTTCCTCCTTTGGGGGACAGAAGAGTTTTTAAGTCATACCTTTTTTAGACAATTGACAGTAGTTAAAAGCCTGAAAGGCAGTATATCACCCAGCAGTCAAAGAAGTCTCTCCAGGCTGCAGATTCCCTCTTCCACCACAAAAGTATTCTCCCGCTTGAATAAATCCCTGTTGCTGGCACACGACCACGGGTACTCAAATGCCACTGTTCTATGGACCTCACTGCACAGTTGCACTGTCTTGTCAACATACTATGAGGCAAGAGCTAGTGAGGTTGACATAGATTTACAGGAGGAAAGGACTGAATCATAACAACACAAAATGCTCCCAGGGAACAAGAGACATAGAGAACTCTCAAGTAATTCGACATGTCATACTCTGTTTTCAGGCCAAAGTAAATCTAGTAAAGGCCAAATGGACAACCTAGATTTATAGTTCTGACTTTAATTCGATATGAATAACTCAATATGAATACCATTATTCAGCACCATGCTTGCAATTTTGTTATGCTGTATTATGTGGTTTATTCTCTACAGTGCAATACCAGAACATTAGCAAGTTTGACTTCTTTTTGTTTAAATTGTTTTAAAACATCACTTAAAATCAATGATATTTCACAAAAATAAGAAACTGCAAAAAAATCTAGATCAAAATAATTTAAGTAATGATGTTATTTTTATAGCTTTACAGGTAAAAGAAAGTGTGAGAAAATGGTAAATGCTGTATGTGTTAGTAGTAAACATCAACAACATCGATTTGTATCAACCTGCTGCTTGTAGTTTTATGCAAGTCTTTCCACTCATGGTTGATCTTTAGAAAACATGGATAAAATAGGAGGACTTAGTAGCTTCTAAACAGAGACTGACAATATTATTGTATCCCCAAATGCTTCTGAAAAAGCTTTGAAAAGCTCAAAAGAAAAAAAAAAAAACAACCAAGCAAAAACAATCAATAGAGATATTAGATGCTGTATTGGATTAAATGCTGTATTGGAAAAGAAAAAGTGTTCCTGTCTCCTACATGTCTCATAACTAAATACGTAACTTCAAAAACACAGAGTATATGTGACACTATCAGTTTACCATGGCAATCAGGAAGTAAAAAAGCAACCATATTTCCTTTAAATATGAAGGCAATATGAAGCTTTTAAAAGTCACCACTATGCTAAGTGCCACTAGCTCCAGAAAAATTCTATCTACTTTTAACAGCTAAGAATTATCCCTATATTCCATTTTAAAGAATATTTTAGTTATCTCAATTATTAGTTATAATAATATGTGTAACTTTAATGTTATGATTTAGATATATTAAATGTCATTGTCATTTACATACTTTGAAAATACCTTTAATTATCATGCATAAAAGCCAAAAATATCCTCTGGAATAATACAAAGGTAGATTACAATTAAATATTGCACAACATTTGTTTTCATTTCTGATTGCTATTTTGTCACTTGGTTTTATTGTTATTGTGAAGTCTAAAAATAGAAGACTAAGTCTGATTGAGGTTGTTAGACTATGAAGTTGAGGCTATTAGGACATTTTCAGCAAGACTTTAAATTATGTGATTTTTATTATGTTCATGTGAACACATTCTGTTACTCTTCTGCCAGAGTCCCCAACTCTGTAGGACTCTTCCATCATACTGCCCAACCAACTTCTTTCAGTTAGTCCACATGGAGGGTGCAATGTTTAATATCAAATTTACTTATGAAAGATAGTCGATGTTGCATGATACTTTCAAATTAGCAGAGCGATATGAACCATACTGCATAACGTAATACAAATGTAAGTTATGCCTAACGAAATACATAGCAATTGCAATAAATAGTTCACTCATAACACTAATGTCATCCTCATTCTCAGTGCCTATAATATGCTCACCATTACAAGGCTGGGCATCCCTAGCCTCCAGAAAATACATGAGTTGAGGCCAGCTGAAGCCTATTACTCCCCTCAGAATACTTGTGCTTTTTCTCTACCTTACATAATCTATGTTGGGCTGAATCACATATTCATTCCTGCTCTCCCATGCTTGTCTACCTAATTTAAGGGCACACTTGCATTGCTTTAACGAACTCAGGGAGAAACATTTACACCACCTGTTGAACCATGCCAGTGCCCACAGCGCTGAGCTATAATCAGCCCCTTTGCAACAGCTGTGGGCAGTTACAGCCTGCATTATTCCTAGAGCTTCACAGGCTCATCTCCCTTGCCATTGTCCTCTTAGCATTTTTCTGTTGTAGGGATTTATTGGTCAGTCACATCTTCTTTTTCAAAATATTTTGAAGTCAGGAACTGAAATTTTTATTAAGAGGGTGAGGTTAAAGAAATTCTCATTGTACTTAAAGTAAAAAGTGATGAGACTTGAAGATAACTCAAACTGATAGATGAGGAAAAAATGTAAGACCACTTAATACACCTAGTATTGACAACTTATTTTTATTAGTATTTATGTTTTGAGAGAAAACAGTATCAAATAGACCTTGAATTTAGATCTCTTAAACTGTCTTGATATCTGTCTGTTTGGTTTTAACTGAAGAGTGCATCTTGTGTGGCCAGCATCATCAGTATCAGCATTGTTGGCAGGTTATGATGTTGTGTTGCTTGCACACTCAAAACAATTGAAGCTTTTACAGCTAAAGAGAATTTTTAAGCATTAAAATCTTTTCCTCTGAGGAGCAAGATACATTGTAGTATTAGTGAACTATGTTTTCGTCAGGCTATACACCCCAGAAGTAAATTGCTGAGATGTGAAATGATAAATGTTTCCAGAAAATTGACTATAAACACATTTTTTCCTAAGTAGAGATATTATGAACGTTTCAATTTTGAAAATATTTAGAAGACATTTAGATGCTTTGGGACTCACAAAATTTATTGTGAATTTCTGTAGTTCATGGGCAAGTTGTCTTTAAAATATTTCACTCTGTTTTCCTTTTCTAACTATCTAGCATCCGCTGTGTACCATGTTATTTCTGTATTGTTTATGTTTTCAGTAATTTGAGTTTCTATTAAGACGCATGTGACATACATAAAATATGTGTGAGCACAATTTCCCATTTAATTTATGTGCTCGGCTCATAATGACATCAACAAACAGAAAAAAAAAAACACACCAGAAAAACCCTGATTATTTTTCCATCCTATTTTGTGGATACTTTATCTGCTGAGCTATTAAGAGTATTCCTTAGGTTCACTTCTTCATGGTAAACAAAAAGCTGCATTAATCCTACATTCAATGTTATTTGTCTAAATAATGACCAAAACATTCCAACTGAAAAGGGTAAGTCATAACTGCATATAAAAATAGAACAGCAAAAACAAAGCATGCAGAGACTACAGAAGGAGATAAACATAAGACTTGAAAAATATATAGATAACAAAACACAAGAGGTTCCATCTGAACTTCAGGAAACTGTGATTAAAAACACTGACACAGGTTGCCTATAGAGGTTACAGAATATTAGATGGTAGAGAAGTAGAGGTTGTACAGTGTGGAGATCCCTGGAAGATGAACAAATGCCATTTGGACATGGTCCTGGGTAAACTATTGTAACTGACCCTACCTGTGCAGGGGGAATAGACTAGATGACCATCTGATGTCCCTTCCAAAATCAACCATTCCTTGGTTCTGTATGTTTCCTTTCAGCTATAATTTATAACAGGAGGGGAAGGCAATGAATTTGACATTGTTAGCAAAGCTCTAAGGGACCTGATAGGAAAGATTACAACAATCTGTTAAATCTATGTAGAATTGATTTTACTGATAAACAGTGGGCTAACTTAGATTATTATTTTGTCTGTCTTGTGCTTTATGCTCCAGAGTTTTTAAATATATTACTCAGTCTTGTTATTTTGCTTGTGCTAGTCCACTGGGACAGATTATGAGGTGTTTCAGGTTACAGTTACCACTCTACAGAAGACATACAATTCCATTTCTTTATCCTAAACTCTATACTGTGATGTGCAGCTCCTTTTTCAGTTCCTAGCTGAGTCCCTTATTTATGGGGAGGAATGAATATCTAACTACTGAAACCATGTCAGAAGAAATTTTCACCGTCAGGAGTTGTATATACAAAACTGTAGGTAATTCATTCAGTGGATACAGTGACCCCCCTATGTTGGGTCCCTCTGACATCAGGAAAAAAACATAACTTCTGGTCCAGTTAAATTGTTACACCTTCAATTAATTATGTCTACTGCTGCTTTAGAGTTCTTTTTACACTGCATGTAAATAGAAGCATGTAACCCACATGAACACCAAAATCCTGCAATCGGCAGGAATACCTGGAGTTATGTTAGTAGATATTCATTTGTTGTAGGAAGAGCTAGAATTATCTATAAAGGAAAACATGATAACTCTTTGTATATGATCTATTATGTCAGCTTTTTTATAACAAATTGAAATATTATATTTTCTTGTTTTGCATATTGTTCAGGATCATGTCACTAAGACAAGGGATCTATAACATTCAAAACTCTTTTCAGAAGATCTTCTTCAAATATTTTAGAATGAGGCTGAAATTATATGGAAGCTGTAAAACAAATTTATAGATAATTTTTGTTAGCATTAAACTGAAGATAAAGTCTTATACATTTGGAACTCTTCAATATGGAAATCATCTTTAGAACCTAACAACCTTTTGCATGGAACATAAAGAAAATTTAGATAATTATGACCAAAATATAAAGCCACATCTGTGAGCAAAAAGTAGTTCATTCAAATGCTTTTGGTGTTCAATTTTTCAAGGGTTCTTAGGAAGCCTAATCAATTTACTGCCACTGAAATGCAACAATTGTTCAACAAATCACATCAGTCTTGCCTTAGGCCAGTAATAAAGATAAATAACTTCTCCAACTAAAATAGCAAGGGTGATTTAAGAGTTCAAAAGGCAGATGTCCCAACATGAATTTGGCCAGAACACTAGAGTTAATAATCTATATTTCAGTATTCTAGTATCTTAAAATAGGTTTCTTGTTACACTTGAAAAATATCACCCCCAGCACGAATTTCTCATATTAGAAATATCAGTAGAAATTTTGTAGAAAATAACCTGAGTGAAAAAGAGAGAAAAAAAGAAAGGTGTGTCTCTCTAAAAATACGTAAGTCATGAAAGATAATAAATAACAGTTCACACTGTATTTGAAAGTGTCATAGATACTTCCATATAGTAGATACCATTTCTGTAATAGCACATTTCTCAACAGTTTTTTAGTTAATACGGTAGAATAACTATGAAAATATGATGCACTGGCTTACATCATTCTGCTTATTCAACAGGATAACAGATTACCCCCTGCTGTTTCTCTTTCCCAGATATAATGACATATCTTTCTGTCCAAACTCAGATACCATCTCTTTCAGATGGTTTAGCGGATTGACATTATTATTTAAACAGAAATAATTTATTTCCAATTTATAATACATTTTGATGATTGCGGTTTCTATTTGTCTTGGAGAAGAACTAATAAACCTGACACTTGATCTTTTTTAACTCTAGGAAAAATAGTTACTCCCTTGTTTTGAAATGAAACAGAAAATTAACCAGCTCAGAATTTTTTTAAAAATATACGGAAATAATATTTCATAATATATTTGGAATTTATGAAACCAAAACCACATCAGATTAAAATTCAGGCTTGCATATATGGGAAAAGAAATAAGAAATGGAATTAATTACCTAAATTTTATAATTTGGCAGCATGGCTAGAGAATGCATTAAGACTGTCAGCCTTCTCTGCACACAGAGTATCTCCGTGTGATGCATTAGCATAAGCAAACTTATTTTGAGCATATTAGAATTGCTGGGTATCTAACAGAGAAGAAAATATGGGCAGAAATATGGGATTCATGACCTTCATTAACTCATACACTTTACTAACAGTTAAAAAAAGTCAATGAATATTAAGCAGTTAATTTCTTTTTCCTTTAAAGTAAAGGATGTTTGTAGTATTTAAAAACATGTATGATAAAAGTTGTGTGGCAATTTGTTTAGTGCATTAAGAAAAGTTAAACATGGAATTTACCAGGAAGCATTATAATTGTTTTTGAGAAACTGTTTCAGTTGTTGGATCTTCAGAGTTATAGAAGGAACTGTTGTCCTGGATTTATATACAATTTTATTATCCTAATACATGTGACATCAGAGATTCTATGAGGTTATGGACATTAATATTAGAATTATTTCAAAATAATAAAAATAGGATATTAAGAAGAACAACACCTACACAGACAAACAGTAATTTTGCTTTAATTCCTTACAAAACATTGCAGAGCCATAGTAGAAATATTCTAAGGGATTACAGAGTAAAAAACTTATAAATTAGGAAAAGCTATGATTAATACAATCTACGCACATTAATAAGACCTGTGTATGTGCACACCTTCTGTTACTGTTTTACTTATGACACCATGGATTCCCTGATCCATTAAGTTTATACAACATCCCTCTGAGAATAAATCTCAGTTGTCAGAGGAAAATAATTCATGCTGGATTTGACAGCCTGAGAGAGGGTAGAGCTTCTTGTCCCCATGTTGAACCTGTAGTGAGGATGAAAATGTGTTCCCAGTAGACACATACATACAGAGAACACAGATATACCACACACACACACATATATATATATATATATACTCATATGCAGGGCTGCCCATGCAGATTGCAGAGACACACACAGAGCACTCACATGAACACAGACAGCACCAATGGCCTCATCTTGCTTTCTGGTTGAGCAGGACAGATTAGTTAATGGCAATAAATATACATATGTATAGTACTGATGCCTGCAGTAGCTGGGTTCAGACATCAGTGGCTGAACCTGAGTCCCAGCCTCACCAGTTGCTGGTATCTGGATTTACAAAGCCACAGCCCTTACTCCATTCATGGCTACAGATGATTTCACTCACATGCATGCACACACACAGAGGTGGCCAGGAGTTCCCTGGTCCTATAGCCAACTCACTGTGGTCTTGTCCTTAAAGACACACAGATGGTTTCACACCCCAAGCAGGTCTGTAGAGGCCTCCTTGGTCCCAGGACACTTCACCTGTGCATTGGATAACCTGGATTGATTTCATTTGCACTGCAACATTCATTTCAGTTCATGTTGCAGCGATCCTCATAAATACAATTATAGAACATCAAAGTCCAACTACTGAAACTGCAAAGGATGACCTCAAGAATCACACCTTGTGCCTGCAAGTATTGTCCAAAATCTTCTTAAACTCAGGCAGTCTTGGTGTGGTGACAACTTCCCTGGGGAGCCTGTTACAGTGCCCAACCACCCTCTGGGTGGAGGGCTATTTTCTAATATCCAACCTAAAGCTCCCCAGCACAACTTCAGGCCACTCACTTGGGTTCTGTCACTAGTCTCCATAGAGAAGAGATCAGTGTCTGCCCCTCCTCTGCCCCTCGTGAAGAAGTAGACTGCAATGAAGTCTCTCCTCAGTCTCCTCTTCTCTAGGCTGAACAAACCAAGTGACCTCAGCTGCTCCTTATATGGCTTGCCCTTTAAACCCCTCACCATCTTCATGGCCATCCTTAGGATGCTCTCTACTGGCTTAGTATCTTTATGCTGTGGTGCCCAAAACTGCACATAATATTCAAGGTGAGACCGCACCAGTGCAGAGCAGAGCGGGACAATCCCCTCCCTTGATTGGCTGGTGATGCTTTGCCTGATGCCCCCCAGGACACAGTTGGCCCTCCTGGCTGCCAGGGCACTGCTGACTCATGTTCAACTTGCCATCAACCAGGATCCCTTGATCCATATGCATGTCACTGCTCTCCAGCACCTCTTTCCCCAGTCTGTATGTACATTCAGGGTTCTCCTGTCAGAGGTGCAGAATCTGGCTCTTACCCTTGTTAAACTTCATACATGCACACACAGAGAACAGACACCCTTACCAGAACATAACTGAAGGTGGATTTTAATAAATACCAAGGACAGATCACAGGGATTCAGGTTCAGGGGACGGTCAGACGAGCATACCGACCAGACCCCGCTTACTTGAGAATGGACAATTTTATTCCCTTATCCTTCTATGTCTCACACTTTGTCCTCCTCAAATCACAAAAATCCTTCCCCTTTCCCACCTTTGATTTCTCCTCTAAATAACTCATGAAAAATCCTGTGGAATCCCAAATCTTCACTTGCATGCCACACTGTTTCCTGCATCTTAAGGCAGTAAATCCACTTAATCTGAAAGGTGATCATGAGTGCTGGTTGTATTGATGGGTTTCATGCCACGAGAGAGGCTGCTGACAGTGCCTGGTTTCTTCCTCAAACCTTTAATTTGACATCACGCCTGTCACTGTACCTCTGTGCTCCTTTGGTCTTGTGGAGATGGGCCTTTGATGGGCTGAAGTCTCTTCTGTGATGTGACTGGGAGCTGATAGGTAGGGTATAATTTGCATTGTCTCTCTGTGCTTCCTTGTGAGTGTGCAGATGAGCTTTTACTACATATCCTAAACCTGGTCACATAAGGGAGACTGCTCTCTGCAGGACACCTGCTTCAGTTGTTCTAAAGATTGGAAAGCATTAAGTAAGTGAGGCAGAGACCTGCAGGAAGAAAAAAAGACAGAGTCATGGAGAAGGCAGCTCAGAAATGCCCAGAGAAATTATCTCAAATCAGGCCTCTGCTTCAGCTTTCCCATGTAAATGTGGATCAGTCACTTAAAGCACATTTTCACAGGTGGACAACGATTATGTATTCTTCATTTTCTGGGTGACTGACTTTATTCCCTATGATCTGATCTGCAAAACAACTGGGAACTCATAAGTGCAGCATAAGCTAGTTAGAGCTGTGCTTTGAATACGTAAAATGTAATATTCAATTATGTTCTCTAAAAATCAGGACCAGGTTATGCAAAATTGGGCACATAAAATTAGTGGCTCCATTTGACCTTATTATCTCAGTGTCTTTTTTCTCAACCTGTGTTTTATTGATGATAATAGAACACAATAATAACGATATTCTTCATTATATAATGGTGATACAAAAATCAGTTTATGTTGGGGAAATTGCCAGTTACTATTACTATTGATGGTACCATATGAAAACAAAACACTTTGTAATAGAATGAAATATCACAGGAATATAAGATGTATCTTTACTTATATTTTCTTATCCTTCATTTTCTAATGCAACAGATATTAATTATGCTACATCATTTGAGGGATTCCCCTTTCTAAAAGATCTCAGGAAATTGTGCTTCTCCCTACAACATCCTTAGCTTGTCCCTAAAGCTGGGTATATGGCCTGTCACGCATATGTGCCAGTTCTACTTTACCAAGGCTCTTTACTAGGCTCAAGGTATGTGATTTTAAACACGTTTTTTACCCAGGTCAGATGAATGTCTATATGTTGTTGCATCACACCTTAGCAAATGTTGTTGCAATGAATAGCACATGGAAGTTGGTGAAAAATAGTTTTGTACTCAGAGAAAGTTTAGAGTATTGTAGAAACACACTGATAGAGGAAATAGTTGTCTACTCTGTAAGCACCACGTATTCCACGTACTAGCAAAGTATTTATTTGCAATGTGATTCTAGTGTAATATAGAAGACTGTTTCAATGCATCTGCATACCACAAAAAGATTAATCCTGTTTTATTATTTCTTTTGGTTATTCAGCTTTGCAAACTTAATAACTTTAAAGTTTTCCTAGTGTTAATAAATAAAGATGCATAAGACTCTTATTAAGACTCGGGATTGAATATATTGTAATCTGCTGTTGTAAAGAATGTCATCTTTCAGAAAAAGAGACAAATGCTAAAAAAATTGTCTATGTTAGTTTAAAACTGACTTAACTATGTGAATGAAACGAACAAATATTCAGTTGATTTTAATGTGTCTGAGATTTGATAGCAATGAAAACCAATGAGTCATACATAATAACAAGAAAAATAAGGATAGAGGGAAATATGATAAGTTTAAAATTGAAAATGTGCTTTCAAAGTCTTGTTTAAGCAGACAGTCTTTTGTATAGAATCTGTGTGGAATGTGATTTTATTATTATCTTCAAACTATGTTACAAAATAATGTAGGACAGATTAAAATCACTTACATTGGTCAATATTGAAAGATGAAACATTATTAGAAGCCTATTTTTAAACTTAGAGAATTATGTTATTTGCATTCTAATCTTCATTTTTTTCAAGCATATTCAAGAATACCTGTACTTCCTTTAATTCATATTGTGTTTCTCAGGAATAAGGAAATGAACCAACTTTAGTCAGCTATGATCTTCCAGAAATATCAGCAAGTGTTTGACCTGTAATAGGAGTAAAAAAATATTAAAAAAATAAATGAAATGCACATCTAACATACAATAAATGGCAGTTTTCAGGTACACCAAAGTTCTATTGATGCCATAAAAATGTACAGTACAGAGTCATCCTTTAGTGTTGTAAGGATAAGTACAAAGGCTCAAAGAGATGTTTCTTGGTCTTGTATTATTTTGACGATGCAGGGTAAGGTCCAGCGGGTGTTTATCACCTTTTTTTGGTGTCCATTTCTATATATTTAGGAGGTATATTTGAGACATGTATGAGGTAACATTTAGTAGCTAGTAAATACTGAAAAATTCTTTAGAAAACATAATCTTTTTCAAAGTACTACTCAGTGCTTTGTGATGAATTTATGAAAAAATCTTTCCTTAGGCATGGAAATTCCTGTTCTTTTCAACTTAATTTCATGCAAGAGTCACTCATAACAAAGACTAAGTTCAACCTCTCAGTGAGTCACTGTATTATCTCCCATAACTCTTGCTTTACTCTGTCCAGTTCTATTAGTCCCATCCCAGTTCTCTTTTGGAAATTGCTCTTGTGTTTGTGTTGCAAAGGGTTTGTGTTGTGTAAGTCCTACGTATTTCAGAAAAAACTTGTTCCATGGCTTTGCCATTTAATTTATACTCTCTTGATAAATAACAATAAATACATACATAATGTTATTAAACATTAAATAGAGTTTTTAGCATTTGTTGTGAAAATAAGTGAAATTACTTTGATTCATAAGAAAAACATCTGAACAATCACTTTTACTTAGTTGAATCATGTTGTCTAGGAAACAAGGATGACCTTCTCAGGAGAGAAAAAATATCTTATGTTTACGAGGATTTCAGTAGTTCATCTGTATTTGTTTTCATTAAAAGAGCCTAATTTGAACCCCTACTAAATGCAGTAACACAGATTAAACTTCTAAAGTCAATTTGCATCAGATACGAGAAATAAATTCTGAGTGATTTGTAGCTCCTCTTATAGTGGTTGTTTTATAATTGATCAAGAGTAGTCAAACCTTTATTTCACCTACTTTAAAAAGCATTTCTGCCCACAAATACCAGTAATGCTTGAATTTTACTTTTTCTGTTTCCCAAAGTTTTTATATTCCCTTAAAGTATGTCTGTAAAGAGGTCTGTGCCCTATGTTACTGGCTCATGTCTTATGAACCATCCTTGTAGCCACAAGCCACAAGCTGTAAGCTTTCAAGCCAGAACTTGGAAGCCTTGCTTGTAACTGAAAATTACGTACTACTTGATAAGTGAGGTTTGCAGATTGTGGACCATGCTAAGTTTATGCAACAGTAACAAAATTCTGATGTGAATTCAATATTTTCATATTATTGAAACTCCCAGAAAACAGACTTTGTTCTCCAAGTTTTTCCCTTTTAGCTTGGTAAAAAAAATAGATGGAAGAATATCTACCATATTAGATGGTGCAAACAACAGGTGCCATGGTCAAGGACTGTCATGTCACTTCCATAGCTGTCCTTCATCAGAGTGCAAGGCAGATACTTCTGTTCAGTCTTGTAACAATAACCTTCATTACTTTGACCTAACTTGCCCTAGTTATAAACATTAATAGTACTGAAATTTGCTTTGAATTTATCCCTACATGTTTGTGAGATTATGCTGCCACAGCTGGCTAGAAAAACTACTTAATGGCTCAGTCATATCTTCAGTCTAAGTATGTCAACTTCAGTTATGATCAGGAAAAATGCCTAACACTAAGCTCAATTAGCACAGTTAACTAACAGCTTTTCATCTGGCACCCTCTGTGGACCATCTCAAATTTCAAAGGTTGCCTATGCAGAAAAAAGCCCAGGACAATAAACAAAAACTGATCTATTAAGAGGAAAAATCTGAACCCTTTGATTCAATATGATTCTCAAGAAGGCCAGCACATTAAAAAAAAAAAAAAATTGGTTGCTAGTTTGTTAGCAGTAGCAACTGATGTGGAAAACAGATTTTTTGGAAACAAAAGTGTCAAGAGAAAATAAATTAATAGTGGAAGTAGATTTAGATTAATCTATAAAAATATAGAAGAGTGAAACTTCAGAAGGTTTTCCCTCTGACCTAAGGAAATGCTTAAATATGTAAAATTCTGATGTTCTATGTCTGTGTCTTGATAGCATACTGAGACAAAACCTGTGCATGTGATACTCATTTTCACTTTTTTTTTTTTTTCCTAGAAAAGCTTGTGTACAAGTTTCTTTGTTTGAAATAACAAAAATGGGAATAGAAGAAATTGAAATAAGGGCAAAGGATATCACTCTTCCCTTCCCCAAGTTACCTTGAAGTCCCAAAATAGCAGAAAACATCAGGCATTAATTTCATTTCAGTATGAACTCTACTAGGTTTCATAACTTGGGAATCCCAATCTCACAGTTTGGACACAAATTTTAAGTAAAGTCTATATCCTACTGGAAAGAAAGTTCAGCTCCATTACAGGTCATCCCATAGCTCTGTGAAATTGCTGACTAAGAGGAGAGATTTGATTGATGTATTCTTTTGACCATTGTGAAGTTTTTCTTGAGGAAATGGTAGGATGAAGTTGTAAAAAATCTACTCCAGTTTTGAATACAAAATTACTTCAGTCATGGTAATTTACTTTCTGGAAGGGAATATTTCTCATTTTCAATTCACCGTATTGAACAGCACCCAAATAATCTACACAGTGTGAACACCGGATAGAGTTTAGATTGGAGAGTATGACAAAATATGTATTAACAGGCATCATGAGATATCAGTATGGTCTGACATTATATAAAACTGATTCATTATTCCCATGATTATAGAATCATAGAATCATTAAGTTTGGAAAAGACCTCCAAAATCATCGAGTCCAACTTTTGACTGAATAACATTCTTATTTCTTTAATATCATATCTTTGTAACCTGTATTTTATCCCTACATTTACCTTTGTTCCTATCTTCCCATAATAATCTCTCTATCTTGTGTACTGTTCTCAGTTAACCCAGTAGGCAGTTCAGCTCCCAAAAGCCTTTCACCCAGTCCCCTTCAGTGGAATGGGAAGAGAATCAGAAGGGCAAAACCAAAAAAATTTGAGTATTCAGATGAAACACTTTAACAGGTAAAACAAAGCTGTGTGTTCATTCACTACTTCCTGCTGGCAGGCAGATGCTCAGACATTTCCAGGGAAGCAGAACATCATCATAGCTAAAAGTTTTGAAGATAGATGACATAATTCTGCATGTCCCTCCACTGACTCATTCTTTCCTCAAGCTAAACACGACATATATGGTGTGGAATATCCCTTAGATCAGCTGGAGTCAGCTGTCCCAGCTGTGTCACCTCCCAACTCCTTGTGCACTCTCAGCCTCCTTGCTGTTGGGGAGGGGTGGGAAGCAGAGATGGCCTTGGTTCTGTGCAAGTGCTGTTCAGCAATAACATCATTGTGTTGTCAATACTATTTACAGCATAATTATAAAAAATAGCCCGGTATAAAATACTTCAAGAAAATGAACTCTATCCCAGCCTAACCCAGTACAACTACATTCAGTCTAGGTTTCTTTTCCAATGCACTTTTGTCACCTATGGAACCAGGTGTATGTCTATGTGTGTGTGTGTGTATTCATACATACTGTATATGCTCATGTATGTGAAAATAATACAAATGTTTACACAATGCAAACGTCTCTCTGTTCATTAAAATATCAGTGTTTACATTATAAACTGTATATTACTTTAATCAATATGGTTGTTGCTCAGTCTCTTGCAGTTAATGTTTCTACTGCTTTTTCCGTTTCTCTGCCTTCATCCGTTTGATTTTTCTTTTTCCTGTGTACCTGTCCAGACACATGTACTACTCCATACATTTTGTCTCCTCCAAACTTTTCTCTTCTTTTTTTCCTCTTATCTCTTTATTTGTCATGCTACCTGACTGTCAGAGACATGATTTTTAGATTTTGATATAGATTAATGCCTTCATTATGACTACGTCTCTTTGTTGCTAGTAATGAATTTCAAGTAA
This sequence comes from Oxyruncus cristatus, assembly GCA_013399855.1. Lineage (NCBI taxonomy): Eukaryota > Metazoa > Chordata > Aves > Passeriformes > Cotingidae > Oxyruncus > Oxyruncus cristatus. The sequence goes on along the minus strand of VXAY01005390.1, from coordinate 271,294 downwards.
TGTCATAACAATACTGTGATAAGATTTATTTCAGTTAAAACTTGGAATAAATATTGCTTGCCTTTGAAAATGATGTTTTATATTTCTGGTTTCATCATTCTGAACCTTCAGTTCAGACAGGCACTTCAAATTGATTGGTTTTGAACAACAACAGAAAGAAAATATATGTACTAATGATTCATAGTTCAGTAAGCTGGCCTTAAAAAGATTGTTTCAGGGTGACCTCTGATTTTTCACACACAATTAGCTAGCAAACAGAAAATATAACGAAAGAACTTACAGGAATTCTAACTTTTAAGCCCATTATTTTTCTTTCTGCAGTTGCAAGATCATTATTATTGTTTGCAAGACAATATGTATGAGGAAGCAGGTTTTTGATCATAAACATTTTTAATATATTTGATGCATTTCTCTCTTCAGCATCTTTTGCTGAAAACAGTTATTTTTACTGCTCTATTATAAAGTAATATTTTTCCTAAGCGAACCTCTAGCTAATAAGAAGAAAAACCCAGTTTTAACTGAGTGATTAGGCTAAATAGTAGAAGGAAAAAAACAATTGTATCCCATTCCCATACTGAATGGAAAACGTCATTGAGTATTATGGGATATCTACCATATTAGGTGAACTGTAACAGCTAATTTTCATTACCTGGATTTTCTTAAGGAAAAAGTTGTAGAAATTTTGTTAGAAAAGTGATCAAGATATACTGGGTAAGGAAGTTAAAATTATGATTAATCTAGTACAACACCTTACTCTTTTCAAATTTAGATTCTGTTACACTTATAATATGATAACCATAACTGACCAACCAGTGCTTTTCAGTTTTTCCAACATTAGCCTGAAAAACTCTACTGTATTACTAAAATAAGGGATATTTATTTTCGTTCTTTTTGTGACTGACATCTTTACTGAGGATCAAAATGATCTATAAGTGCATCAAGTGTTCTGTCCTTTATAGATGTTGAAATCCTGTAATTTGTTCCAAATTATATGAAGTCTGCATGGAGCTGATGCTGTACATATAGAGTCTTCAGTGTGATATGTGGTACCCAATTGCTCAAGCTATTACTTCATTGAGCCCAAATGTTTTTTTCAGAATGTAGCAAGAAAATTACCTGAATTAGATTAAAAAAGTCCTAAAGATCTTAACATTCTTAAGGATATTATAAGGCTTGTTTACTGTTGTCAAATGCTCTATCACTAGTATTTTTTTTTTAAGTTAATAACCTTCTCCATATCTTAATTTCACCATAAATCAAGATTATTTGTTAAAAGATTATCTTATCTGTGCTGTCACAGCTTCAAAAATACGTACAAAACACATGCATGTGAAATAAAAATGGAAGTAAAACATATTCCTCCTACATGAGAAACAAACCCACAAATTATAAGGTGAAAATAAAGTAAATATATGCAATCTTTTATTGTATAAATTCAAAATTATAATACAAAATCCAGCATTGCTTTATATCTGCTTATTTCTGGTACCTCTAGTTGAGAAATTTCTTCAGCGTATTTTTCTGGGCATGACAGTCGCTGACAAATCAGCAATAATTTCTTTTGGGATTCAGAAAACACAGTTAATAGAATCCATATTCTTTGACGGCATAAAATACAAAGAGTGTTATGGTCTTCAGCAGCATTCAAAGTTAAAGGCATCTTGAACCATAATTTCAGTAGCAGTACCATCCTGTCATTTTAACCAGATATGAGCTAAATACTCATAGTCATGTACCATACTTTGAAGATCTGTTAAAATTTTTTTTCATATTTCAGTGGCCTGGAAAACATTCAAAAGTAAATAGAAGATGGGATTGTTATCACATGAAAGGAATGAATTGGTTAATGTTTAATTATTTCCACATTTCAAGATATACTACTTATTTAGGTTTACTGATCTCATAAATCGATTGGATTGCTTTCTATGTCTAAATTTTTTTTCTTTTAGGTTGGAAGGATGGAGAATTAGGGAAGAAAGGAACAGATCTGTTTTGATACTTGATGTTAGTAGATGTAATTGAACGGAAGTTGGTTGCTAGTGGTAAAACTGGAGGCAAATTATGCAGCTGGCTTTCAAGTGTGAAAAAAGTAGAAATATTGCTCTAAACCCTATATGTAGCCTTTATGTTTCATTGTCATTTCATATCATCATTAAGCTGAATAATCTTCCACTGTCATATATTCTGAACTGAGAAAATACAAGTTTATTGCAAGATACTTGTGGTATCTCTTTTACAGATGCATTAAACTTATTTTGGACATGTGTGCAAAAAGAGTCCAAGTTGAGGGTTAATAGCATACAAAATTTGCTCATATCCTTGTTTTGACCCTCCGTACCGAGGATGTTTCTCATTTTTATCAAGCAAGACATTCTTCAGATTAAAAGAGAACAAAAAGGTGCACATTTTTCAAGCGTAACAGGGAGACCAGGTCTGAAAATGAAAGGGAAAAAAACAAAAGCAGCAAGTATAATCTGATCTGAAGCCTGTGAGTAGCTTAATAAAATGACTAAACTGCTTAATAAAAATCTCAGGCATGGGAAAAAATGAGTAAACTGACAATACATTAGGAAGCAGTGGGTAGCAGAGTAAGATATTTTATCTCCATTTTAATTGTTCTAATCTTTGTACACATACATAAAAAGCTGGTAACTGAGTTGGGACATTTGGAATTTAAACCACACATATTTTTTACCAAGGCTTTTAGCAGCCTATATGTCTCAATAGTTTGATAGAAACCAGGGAGCCCCCGTAAACTGTCCTGTCAGATCATCAAGCCCGAGGCAAGCATATACATCTATGTACTCTCACCATCTTAAAAAAACAGAATTAAACAAATAAATAGATAAATAAATAAATAAATAACAAAAGCAAATCTGTTGTTGAAATCTGTTCCATTTTCTTCCAAATACATTTTTGACCTAATACATTTCAGAAGTAAATGTCTTTCCATAGGGCATTTAGCAAAGTGCCTTGGCAGTGGAAAAGACCTCTCATGCTCCCTTGTTTTCCATTTTGGAAACCAGCTAATCTATTGGTACTATTTGTGCTAGGTTTTTTGTTTATTTCCTGTCACTCGGGTAACATACTGAGTATGCATTCCCCTTATCCTGTTTTTCTGCCATTTATAAAAGGCTGGCTGTTGTAAGTAGCTATTACAGATGTTATTTGAGTTGCATTGGGCATTGCTAATGAAAATGATTGAACTACAATGTTTGTGACATTTGTTGCAGACCACATTGAACAAAAGCTGCTTTTAAATAACTAATCGAAGCATCTAATTTTTTTTTTCCAAATTTGTAAAATGACTGTCCTTTAACTATTTTTTTTACTGAAGTGTTAAACAAGGCTTTTACTAACATTTATTCTACATTTTAGTTCATGACTCCCAGCCTCCAAACAGAAAATATTTTTTTTCTAGAAAGTTTCTAAATCTATTTCTTTGAGACCATTCTAATTTCTTGGTTCTATTTGTTGGTGGAAATAAGCTGCTGAGAAGTTCATTAAGTAAGAGATAATGGACTGAACTTTTCCTACAGATGGATTATATGCCATCTTTATCTTGTAGGTGTAGCTCACAAAGTCTACCATCTACCACCTCAATATTATTTTCGTTCAGATAGCAGTATTAATCTGAGTTGTTATTCTCTTGGCAGTCACGCAGCAGATACAGTGTGTGAAAGCTGGTTAACTGTTGCCAGAACTTCCAGCATTGCCACTGGTTTGGTGATAGTATTTCTGACGCCTCTGGCCTCTACCTGGTAAATAAGTTTTACCAGTAAAAAGCTAATATAAAACATTTTCCAACAAATTTATATGAATAGGTAGCTTAATTTCTGTTAAGACAAATACTCTATAATCCTAAAAGCAGGGTACTAAAACAGTACAGGATTTACCATGCAAAGAGTTTGCTGCAAAAAGTGAACTCTTTAAAGAAGTACTGAGTTGAGTGTAAGGGGCAAGCTTTGGGGCACAAAGCCATTTAATCTATTGAGACAAAGCAGGAAAAGAGCTTCTTAAGCAACAAAAGGCCAGGCCCCAGGTTTGGCATTTCAGGATAAGAAGCAAAGGATAACATTTCCCACTTCAGAACTTTGCCCTTTACATTCATAAGAGCTCTCTTTTTTTGTTTGTTTCACTGACAATAAAGTTCAGTGCAAGCAAGGGGGAGATGTTACCGCTTTACATGGGCTACTGTAGTCACACACCTGTATTTCTGATTAGAACTCTGTCAAAGATTTGTTTCTGTATAACGCTTTCAAAGCTCAGTTTATACTATTTTAGTCTCTTGCTTACTACCTAAATTAATGCTTCTGGTCCAATGAGGATCACTTACATTGCTTAAAAATTAGCAGAGAATTTCTCTTCCACCTTTATGCTTAACACTGCATTAGCAACATGCTACTTTACTAAATCAGTACAAAGCTGTTTAATGATTCCTTTCTTAATTCTAATTTCCACACTTCTGCTGTATAATAATTAATCAGTATAGAAGATACTATAGGAAAATGTAGGGTATACATTTTCAAGTGGAATATAATGGGTTATCTAAACCACTACCCTTACAGTCTTATAGCTATAGAAATATCCTTACAGACTTATAGCTATGGAAAGGCAACTGTGACTGAGATCTAAATTGCTTACAGGTTGTTATGCAGTCTTACGTTTTGTCTAATGACACCACAGAATAAAGAGCAACAACAAAAAATCGTTGCTTAAAGCTGTGTTCTCTTCAACAGTGTCATTCACACTGCAAAAACAAAATCTTTATGTTTTTAAAAACACTAGAGCATTCTGTCTCTCACTGTCTTAGGTCTTTGCTGACTCACTTGTTGTATTTTCAGACTTCATGTCCACATTTCTTTGCTTCGTGTTTGCCTAGCAGGCATATGCTGACACCCCCACCTCTCTCACAAGGAGTTCGCTTGTGTCTGCTGTATTCAAGCAGTTGTGGTGAGGTTTGGGAACAGCTCTGATGGAAATAGTTGTGATAAACAGGACTTCTTGTGGATTTTATGCACTTCCATACACCATTTTCTTTCTTGACAGTTAGATTTTACTATACAAGAAAGCTCTGCTTTCAGAAGTGTTTTTTCATACACATGAGAAAAAAGTATTCCTACATATCTAGAGAGATGTCTGTAATTACACTGACTGTCAGTTTAATGAAGTCAACAACAAATAACGTATTCATAGATGATGTTACTTTTCTCTTTTGTTTATTTGTTCTTTGGTAATAGAACTTGGTAACATTTTGGTTGAGTAAATGAGCTGTGTTAAGAAAAATTATATCTGAAGTTATTGATAAAATAGAAAAATCTCATAGTAATTTTCATCTGTGATCTATATCCAGAAAAATATCAGCCAATAATTCACAATCCTAGTATGGTAGGATTACTGCGTACTTGGTACTCTTGTACTTTCATGAAAAGCATTCAGTAGGCCTGGTGCCTTCAAGCATTACTACCATTTTCATTATAAAACGTTAGTAGATATTTGTTACCTAATGTCATAGGTTCACTTGCTCTAAAAAAACTAAGCAGGGAATATTTCCCTTCCTCCTGCCCCACCATGTGGGAAGGATGTTGAATGGGCAGGCTGGTTTTGCCTTGTGTATTTGACTAGCACAAAAGAAGTGGCCAGCAGATTTGACATTCCAGGCTGATGGCCCCGGAAAGTCTGTGGGGAGGGGCGAGGAGTCTCTTTTCTTTGCTTTTTTTGTTTTCCCTCTCCCAGGAATGACAGACAGTTGGTTGTTGTCTGAACTGAGACAAGGTGTGGGTTGGAAAAGCTTGAAGGTTGCTTTGTTCTCAGCCTGGCTGCCTGGTTGATTTGTTTTTTTTCCTGGCCCTGGTTTGGCTGGTACCCTGTTTCTGCCCCCAGCACGGACCTGTGTGGACTTCATCAGAGAGGAATTATTTGGGAAGGGATCACTTTTTCTTTTCCTCCTTGGCTCCTCTGTTTTGGCAGTGGTTTTTGAGCACGTTGATGGAAGAAGGGGAAGTCACACAGCCAGCTGCAGACAGCATGAGTTTTCTGGGGAAAGAACCCATTTTTTCTCCTCTCTCCCCTTTTCAGTGGGGGGGGGAAAGATCTCCATTTTCTGCTTCTCCTGCACACCCAGGGCCCCCACGTGGTGACCACCAGATCCAACAGTGCTCCCTGCTGGCCAGCACTGAGCACTGCAGGCTCTGCACCTCCAGAGATCCGACAGTGCCCCCTTCTGACTGTGGTTAGAATTGCACCAAAAAGCACAAACCGAACTGTTTACTTTTTTTGAAGGAGATTTTTGGGTATAGGATTATTGTTTGTTTGTTTTCTTTGTGTTCTGCTGTTGTTCTGCCAAAACACATATATACTTTAATAAAGGGCTGTTATTTTTCCTTTCTCCACACTTTACCAATTGGAACCTCTTAATTTTGGATTTACAATTGCTTAGAGGGAGGAGTTTTGGTCTTCCTCATAATTCATCCTCCTTAGCAAAACACTTCTGTCTCATTAAACTGAGACACCTAATCATCCATCTGTCTTTCTTCTTGTACTTGTTCCAGCCAGGATAGGGTTAATTTTTGCAGTAACCAGGAGGGGGCTCGGCTAGGACCCAGAGGTTATTCTATTCCACCTAATGTCATTTTCTGGGAACAGGAAAGGGAGTCCCTTCTGAGTCAGAGTAGTGAGGCAGTGGTTGGGCGGCATCAGATGTTGTCAGGCTCTTCTTGTATAGTAGTGAGTATTTGCATATGAGTTGTTCTGCTCTCTTGTACACTTCTGCCAATAGTATTGTTGCTGTTATTATTCATTTTTCTTATCTCTGCTGTTTTCAGTAAATTATTCTTATCTCAACTCATGATCTTCAACTTTCGTACCTCCAGTTCTCCCTTCCAGCCTGAAGCTGGAAGGAGGAAGAAGGAGAAGTGAGTGAACAGCCTGTAGTTTACAGTAATTCCAGTGGGAACAATAAATTAGAGAATACCATTTCTAAACCATGACATTGTTCCTGTCCCTGTTAACTGTTAATGCCAATAATGTCAGATTTTGAATTGATATTGTATTAGAATTTCAGAAATGGTGGAAACTAAAACAAGTTATGTAATTCTAATTAAAGGTCCTTTAAAAACTTACATTCAGATTTGTACATTGGTTGCTGTTTCTCAAGAACAGAAAGGTTGGTCTGTGTTTGAGTCATGATTACTTATGATGGCTTATAACACTTATGACACTTATATAATGTCCACAGTGATACAGGTAGTTTGGGAGTTTCATACAGGCATTTTTGAGATGAAACAAAATACATGGTAAATAAACATTAGTGCGGAAAAAAAAAAATTAAAGGAATATATTGGGTAGAATGGCCATGGATTTTGTCACAAGATGTGTTGCACAGAGATACACAAGCAGTGTTTGATGAGAATGGACTGAGTAAACTGAAATCATCTTTAGTCCCTTAAAGAGAAAAACCACCAAACCAATCCAACTCATATATGTGTATATATATATATATATGTATATATACGTATTAGCAAATATTATTCTATAAAAATTCCCATAGGTATTGTTAGAACCTTCAATTTATGATTTGGACCAGTGGATAACTATTCAAATAATATGATATTCTCATGTTTTGCCATGATGTGCTAAGACTGGATTTGAATCTCATTTTGGAACATGTTATGGTTTAGGAATGGTACTCCCTAATTTCGTGCTCCCATCGAGACTCTCCAAACCATGTGCCACTCACTTGTCCTGATACTTCTGTGGTATTGTAGAAAGGAGAATTGGAGGCATAAAAGCTAAAGATCATGGGTTGAGATAAGAACAATTTACTTGCAAGAGGAATGAGATAAGAAAATGAACAGTGATGGCAACAATACTTATAAAAGAGTGTACTCAACCTCAACAATACCAGACTACTCCCCCTGAAGTACTACCCAATGTGAAGGGAGCCCTTTCCCGTCCCCTTACACAGGGGCATAGAACACCCTCTGGGTCCTAGCCATGCCTCCTCCTGGCTACTGCAAAAATTAACCCTGTTCTGGCCAGAACCAAGACAGAATGCCAACCTTTCCCCTGGACCAGTGATAATAACATGATAGAACAACATATTATCACTTAGTAGCATTTTTTCCCTTCTCTCTTTCTTGACAAGGATTCACTAGATGCAATATACCATACTAAGGAAAGAGATGTGATAAAAACACTTCCATTCACGGTGTTTTTTAAAATCTCCAAAAAAATACTTGACAAAAAAAAAATATTTTAAGAAAATGACATTTTTTTATACTCTTTTTCTATAGTCTGTGTGTGTGTGTATGTCCTGTGGTTTTGAGGGGTTTTTTTGTGTGTGATGCCCCTGAAATTTTAGGATTTTTAGCTTTTTGTAGATTTTAATGTAGCTGTGTACTCTGTCACACAGACTAAAATAGTAGTTAACACTTACCAAAACCTATTCTCCCATTTCATATTGAATTTTCTAAGTTCTTTAGTCTTGTTTAGAGTAGACAGGACTATAGCAAACACATTCTGTTTAAGAACATATGTACCCCAGGCCTGAACAACAAGATACCATCATAGTCAGAACAACCTTCAATCCTGGAACCTTGGAGAAGCTCCAAAGACAGTACCCACCGAGAAGAAGAGAAAGATGAGGAAGAAGGGGGTCTTGGCACCTCCAACTCAGTTTCCAGGGAGGTGTGCCTGGGGGAAGCAGGTATGGGGGCAGGCAGTTCTTGGATCAGACCATTAAATTATGGAACCCCTGGACACAGGCACATGCCTTTGTTGCACTCCCTGTGCCAGAAGGCCTTTATGAAAGAGCTGTTCTCTATCTCATCTCTACTAAATTAGCCTGGTGAGTTTTTTGGCTCCCAATCTTTATGTTTTGGAATTTTGTATGTGTGTGTGTTTAAAGTTTTGTAGGGTTTTACTACCTTTCTTTCTTTTCTCTTGAATTTATTACCTTATACTTTCCCAGCTTCTGAAATGATGTGTCTTATAGTGTTGTTATGGTTGTCATTTTCGCAGAGAATCTCCTTCATGTATTCCTTCTTCTACCTATTTTTTTTTTCCAGTTCTAAAGAAAGTTTCACCAATGGTCTTCTAGACATCATTCTCTCAACTGATGGAATCCCTTGTAGTGCAGGTTTTCTTCTATAATTTGGAATACTTTGTTGCTAGTGTTGTTTTACTGTATTTCTCCATCCAAACAAGCTTCCTGTGAAGCTAAAATGTAACAGGCTTTCTTTCTCACAAAAAGTTAAATTACATACACTTATTAACAGTATAAATAAATTTATACTATTTCCACTTTTGCTTTTTTGGTTAATATTTAAAAAAAAATGTACCTGGAATGAAGTTACCACATGTAATTTAAGTTTACACTCTTTTATCAACATATGTAATTTTAACTGCCTAAATTCATATTATTTTGTGTTAGCTCGAAAGGAAGTGACAGTTGACAAATGTAAAGAAAAGGCAAAGAAATACACAAGTGGAGAATGCAAGATCTGTAGACACAACATAGCTAACTTCAGAACTTCAGAAAGGGAGAGACAATTCAGTTACGATTATGTTACATTTAAACACAACATTTAAGAGCATTTCTGTAAACACTTTTGTGACTATCAGTGACTTGCAGTATTCTTCGAGTAGCAACTGGCCTTGATACAGTCAACAAGAAAAAGAAAAATAGAGGAATAAAAAGGTATTTTGCAAGCAGAATATGAATAAATTCATCTTCATTACTATCTTGCTCCTTTGGGTACAATTTCAATGAAGTTTACTTGTTTCTAAACAGTCAAGTGTTCTGACTAGTTGCAGTAAAATATGTTCTGAATCATAAGCTGGGGGAGAAACCACAGCTTTGTTAAAATTACAGTTGGAGGGGATATAAAATCACCCACCACCCTGCATGTTCAAATGCAGGATTGCTATTTACGGGGGAAGATATAATGGTAAAAATCACAGAGAAGAATGATTTGCAAATGTTACAATAAAATGAGCCAAGCTTTACTTTCAAGGTGTTTTGTTTAGTACACTCTATCAAATAGAATTTTTTCTGCTGTGTTGCCTTTGACTCGCTACACCATGAGCAAATAAAAATATTACTTTGAATACTGACATATCTGTATAGTTTTCATACTGATTTACATCCATTCAGGATGTGAGTCCATAGCACAGCTATCCCAAGAGAAACCTGAAAATTGTAATCATAATGATGTATTTGATCACCAAGGGTAAATACTGCCTCTGAGAAAGTAGGTTTTATTTCCTTGTTATAAATGAGTAGCTTATAGGAAGTTCTATAAAATGATAAATTTTTCTTATACTACTGAAAATTCCTTACTTAGATGAACAAAATTCAATGATGAATTAGGATGACAAATGTAAATAATTGTTTGTGACACCCTATGGAAAATTTAGAGAAGTAACGTCCTATAAAAGAAGAAAAATTTGACTGGTTTTGTAGAGGATTAAAATCCTCAAATTACTACCAACAAGTGTTGCTTGCAACTATTAGGTATAACAGTCAGATTCATATCTTTACTTCATAAAAAATGAGTACTAATAATAAATTCCCCAATATTATGATTTTAATTTAAGCTTAAATTGATAACTAAACTTAGCAGCATGTTGCAGCTTGTGGAAATATGCTTCTGAATTTGGTGATTTCAAGAAATTAATAAATCTATTATAACTATCTATATATTTACCCAGCTGAAAAGCAAAAAATTTTTTTGGTGACCTCACAGCCAAATCAGAAGCAGCAACAAAACTGAGTTATTTGTTACCTGGTGAGAAGTCACTGTCTTACTTTAGTCATGGTTTGACAAACTGAAAAAGAGCATCTCTTGTAAATAGAAGTCCTTTTCTCAGTTTCACCTAATTCCTATGGAAATGAAGGAAGAATTTAAACCTTCAGTTTAATTTTTCCAAGTTAGCAATTTTAATTTACCTTACAGAACCATAGAAACACGGAGTATGCCAAGTTGGAAGAGACCCACAAGGACCATTGAGTCCAATTACTGGCCCTGCACAGGACCATCCTCAAAAGTCACACCATGTGTATTGTCCAAATGCCTCTTGAACAATGGCAGGCTTGATGTTGTGACCTCTTCCCTGGGGAGCCTGTTCCAGTGCCCAACCACCCTCTGGATGAAGAACATTTTTCCAATGTCTAACCTAAACTTCTCCTGACACAACTTCAGGTCATTCCATTGGGTCCTGTCACTGATCATCACTTAGAAGAGATCAATGCCTGAACCCCAACTTCCTCTCACGAGGAAGTTGTAGAGTGGGATGAGGTCTCCCGTAAATCTCCTCTTCTCCAGGCTGAATAGACCAAATGACCTCAGCTACTCCTCATAAGGCTTCCCCTCAAGGTACTTCACCATCTACATGGCCCTCCTTTGGACACTCTCTAATAGCTTAATATCTTTCCTAAACTGCACACAATATTCCAGGTGAGACCACATCAGTGCAGAGCAGAGAGGCACAGTCTCCTCCCTCGAACAGCTGGTGATGCTTTACCTGATATTTGAAAAGGCAAATACAACTGTATTTAACTCATTACTTTGCCAATCTCTGTCTAATTTACAAAATACTGCAAACACTTATTTAATTTATTCATCATAGAATCACCAAATCATTAAGGTTGGAAAAGATCTCCAAGATCATTCAGTCCAACCTTTGATCACCACCTTGTCAACTAGACTATAGCATCAAGTGCCACATACAGTCATTTCTTGAACACTTCCAGGGATGGTGATAATACCACATCCCTGCACAACCTATTCCAATTCTTGACAACATTTTCAATGAAGAAACTCTTTCTGATGCCCAACCCTAACCTCCCCTGGCACAGCTTGAGGCTATATCCTTGTCCTGTTTCTGGTTACATGGGAGAAAAGGCTGACCCCCACCTGGCTACAACCTCCTTTCAGGTAGTCGTAGAGAGCGATAAGGCCTCCCCTGAGTCTTCTCTTCACCAGACTAAATAACCAGAGCTCCCTCAGCCGTATTTAAAGAATATGACTTATTCTCTAAACCCTTCACCAGCTTCATTGCCTTTCTTCAGACTTTTTAGAAAGACACAGACTGTTGTTGTCCAAGACTGCTGTGCTATACCTGTCAAAGGTGCTGAACTCTTGCTGAACCATGCAACCTACAAGCCTGTTTTAATACTCCTTAATGATTTACTACAAAAAACTCTTATTCTATCACAATATATTTGGAAGATCTTTCATTTGAAAAACATTTCATTTGCATTTACATGTTAACTGTGAATAAAAATGGACCTTCTGTTTTTCTGTTAACATCATGCATAATGATATTAGCAAAAGAGACAACATTGTGAGTTCAAATAAAGACTGTTAGCGCTAAAATATATATCTCATTAATATGAATCATTGGGTTAAATAAAATACAGGCATGTGTGCGTCTCTAAATCTAAGGTATGAACAATTAATAGAATAATGGTAAAAGTTTAAAGGTAGCATCATTATGCAATCTGGTCCAGGACAAATTTAATCTAAATTTTTTTTAAGACAAGAGTTATTGACCTGATTCTTCAATACCCCACAGACTCCTCTAAAGCTTAGTTTCTATACTACCTTTTGAAGTTGTTGGAAGATAGGTGAGCAGTTTGCACTACCAACAGCCTAATTAGGAAAAATAATGTCTCTTGGGACAAGAAAACCTTCTCCATATTCAATCATCCAGTCCAAAAATATACAGGGTGGGGTAATGAGTCTTAAAAATGCCAATTTAGTGAGTTTCTAATCACAGATACTTCATCAGCTGACAAAATAAAAACCTCAGTAGGTATAGCACTTCAAAATCTAGGACAATTTACATGTAATTTCAGGAATCAGCAGGGATACACAGCTGGATAAAAATAAAATGCTTGCTGTAATTGAAAATTGCCTTGCAGCTTGTTTGTGATTAAAATGAAGTTTAGTTCCTTGAAATCTCGTTTAGCAATTAAATCTGTATTACTTAGGCAATGAAATATTGTCTATTGTCCTTGAATGATAAAACCAGTAGTCATGCTTTAACATTTCATGCTAATTGAACATGTGTACATAAAAAAAAATTACAAAATTCATATTCAACAACTTGGCTTTTATTTGAACGTATTCAAGGAATGCTCTCTATCACTAGAAGAGCCTGTGGTCATCCATATTACTTGTTAAAGAATTTTGGTGACAGTCTGTTCTGTTGTGCACAAAAAAAAAAAAAAAATTGTACCACTTTACATTTAGTTCAGCAACTCTGTCCAAGAGCTAGGGTGATAACTTTACCTAAAACCTGATGGAGTTTAAAAGTTTGACTTAAATTTAAAGTTTGTTTCTAATAGAGTTCTTGCTTATTTTCAGGTTTTGTATATGTTTGTTTGGTATGTTAAATAGATTGAGAAGAGTGAGAGCTGATTCTCTTACAATAAAACAGCCTTCAAAAGACTTCAAGTCTTTTATTTATTCCTTTGTTTTCTTAGATTATTATATTAGTTTTTGAGTTAAAATAATGTTAAGAAACAGTTGTAAATAAAACTTGAGAACTTATAATTCTTAGAGCCATTTTCACAGCAATGTTTCATCTGTTTTGTTTGTTTTTGCATTCAGATGTAATGACTCCCCAGTCCTCACTAGGTTTACATAAGGGAGATAAAACTTGAATTAATAAGGTAAAAAATTAAATAACACAGTTATTGAATCAGAAAGAAAAGGTTTGTAGCATTAAAAAAACAAAACCTCCAAAAGCCACAGGGAAATTATTAATATAACTTCTAATCCTCACCAGACAAATAACCTTTCTTATGCTATTGCTACACTGAGTGAATAGATGAAACTGGCCAGAGAGGACAAGGCAGAGTGCTTGTAGCTTAAAGACAGTGAATTTTCACTCCAAAATAACTTGAAATTAGAAAAAAAAAAAATATATATGTGGAAAGGTTATTCAAAACAGCCTGATTGAAATGCACTACAAGAGGTGCTGAAAGGTCACTTGAAGGCTCAAGTGAAAAACAAGGGAGATGAAATTAGAAAACAGAAATCACTTAGTCCAACAAAACTGGGATGAGGAAAAATATTTTAAAAATTATCAGAGAAGGAAGATACAGAAAAGAGAAAAAAATGAAGGAAATTAAAAAAAAAAATATACATCCAATAAGTAATTTGAGAAAAAGGTTCACTAGCTGCAAAAATAAAGCGCTCATTACCATCATGTTTTAAAATGAGGTAGAGAAAACTGAAAGTAACTGTTACATGTAACTAAATAATTGAAATTATTTTGTTCATATCCCAGTTACAGAAAGCTCATCATATAGCACATCATTTGCTAGATACTATACCATTAGTCAGTAAGTCTGATGTTCTTTTCAGATTACAAAATCCAGGTGTTCTGAATGACAGAATATATTCCACAAGAAAAGTCATGTTTTTCATCTGGAATCCTATTTCCTGGGCAATTTGAGAAAAAAAAGCCTGCAATCCTAAATCCATGGAATAACACTGAAAATTCAGATTAGCGTGTACTCCTAGCATGTTTCTAATGGTCTTTATGGTTACTTTCACTTGTACTTCCATTATGGACACATTTTAAAGCTAGAATGTAAATAAAATGTGACAATTGATGAGTTAACATGTTAACTAAAACTTATTTTCTTTACAGCTATTAATTTTTAAATTTAAAAAAAAAAATGTCCTGCACCAGTGAGCTTTTGGTATAAACAGAAAATATAATCAATGGTTCTAGGAATTACACAAAACCAAAAAAGATACAGTCTGAAGAATGCCATCTAGATTTAGAAAATAACTCAGGCTATTGAGGGACTCTCAGCTGATATTTGGATAAAGTATGAAGCATTTTAACTTTATATGCATTTATCTATTCAAAATTTAATGTTTCATATTTTTCTCAATTTTTTCTTTTTTCTTTTTTATATTATTTTAATAAAAAAAGTATGCAGCTATGTTCCTAAATGTAACCAGAAAGACATTGCTCCAGGAAATAGCTCTTTGGGATTTTTTGTTATTTAATCTGCTGGGACCGAAACTAATCCCTTGGTGTGAGATAACACATTTTTGCAGCTGCAGTGGAGCAGAGAATCTGAGCCTTTAGTATAATGGTTCAGACCTTCAAAATATGCATAAAATATTTTGTAGTTCTGCAAGAGTTTAGTAGAATGTATCCAGAATACGTTCTGTTTGGTATTTTTTGACAGTGATTGTCCATTTAATTTTCAACTATTTTTTACTCTGCTCATGTCAGCAACCTATTCCCACAGCCAATAAAAGCATGAAATATTATATCTTGAACATGACTAATTATATATGTATTTTTTCATTTTGTATATAGTATTCACAGACACAGAAAGATTTTTAAAAATATTGCATTTGTTCAGAGCTGAAGGGAACACTGCATATTTACAATTTTTTTTCCTCTGTAAGTTACAGAAAAGACAACTAGAGGACTGTGCTACTGTGCCTTGTAAGGGGAGGAGGGGAAAGACCCAGCATCCATAGGTTAAGTAAGCCATGATCAGAATCTCATAGAGAGCCTGAGGTCCTGACTTACTTGAAGGTGTGGAGACTTGTGTTTGACTTCCTAATTTATCTGATGCCTGGTGAGTATGAGAAGCATTCTGATTAGGCTGCAAAATAGGAGCAAAGCACATGGTAGTTTTCAAACAGCATTTTGGAAGCCAGAAGTGCTGTTTGTAAGAAAATATTAATCATGAATCATGATAACACACCACAGGATGAACTCTTCTACCTCAGCTGCTGCAATCACCTCGCAGTATTACAGCACCCTCTGTCCAGGTGTAACTCCTGAGGATGGATTCCAGCATCTAGGTATTGGAATGCAGGAAGAGTTTGGTACTCCTTCTTGAAGATGGATATGGTGAGGGTGCCTCATTCTCAGGAAGCTATGATCTGGTAGATACAGCATAGTGTAAGGTGAGGGAACAGCCTTCTTTGAATCAGGAATGTTTAACAAGAGCATCCACAAAGACTCCTGCAAGAGCCTAGGAGCACAGACATGAAGTTTGGTATGGTAATTGTTGAACTGGAACAGCAGAAGACATGAACTATCGGCTGTATGGAAGCTAGAAGTTTGTGATTTTAGGCAGTCGAAGTAAGACTTTGTCTCCCCCTACAAGTGTTTAAACCCATGGTCTTGACAAGAAGGCACAAAAAATAAATTCAGAGAGGAGAATTCTGGGTCGGACTTCAAATTATGATCAGTCCAAGAAAAGAAAGTGAAAGGTTTTACTGGTTGCTGACTACCTTTTCCCCGGGAAAAAAAGCATTAATTTGCCAGATATGTCTAGCATCACTTGAAGCAGCAATGTATCTCCATCAGTACTTGTAGCATTGCACAAGCCTTGATGAGTTTTTTGTCCTTCCTGACTATTATACTTTACTGCTCAACCATGATGGCACCAATGATGTGGTCAGAGAAAGTCCTGAGCTGACCATAGTTGTGTTAGGGACTTTGTGGGTGAGAGTAGGAAACAGTTTCATCCATCCTGCTGGTCAAGATTAAAAAAAAAAAAGGCAGATATATCCAACAGACTGATGCTTAACTGTGCACCTATTTTTTTTTTAAATTTTTTTTCTGTGATGCCACCCTGTTTAGAATGAAGAGCCTAATCATGATTGCAGGGTATGATGTGATTGATGTCATGGAGACTCGGAGGGACAAAACAACTTCTTGGAGCAGGGTTATTTAAATAGGTGTTATGGTTCAACCCCACCTGTCAATTAAGCCTCACACAGCCACCCACACACATCCCTCTGGTAGGATGAGGGAGAGAATAGAAAGAGTGAAACTGAGTAAACTTGTGGTTTGAGACAAAGGCAGTTTAATAGGTGAAGCAAAAGCCACATGTGCAAGCAAAACAAAACAAGGAACTCATTCCCTACATCCCACTGGCAGGAAGATGCTCAGTCACCTCCAGGAAAACAATACTCTGTCATGTGTAAAAGGGTATTTTGGAAGACAAAGGCCATCACTCTGAACGTCACCCCTTTCCTCCTTCTCTTCCCAGCTTTGTTAGCTGAGCAGGACCTCTTGTGGTATGGGATATCTCTTGGATCAGCTGGGGTCAGCTGTCCCAGCTGTGTCCCCTCCCAGCTCCTGCTGCACTCTGAGCCTCCTTGTTGTTGGAATGGGGAGTAGAGCAGAAAAGGCTTGATGCTGTGTAAGACCTGCTCAGCCATAACAAATACATCCCTATGTTATCAGCACTGTTTTCAGCACAAATCCAAAACATAGCCCCATACTAGATATGTGAGGAAAATTAACTCTATCCCAGCTAAAACCAGCACAACAGGAAAGAAAAAGAGGTTGGATATCAGCATTTCTTTACTACTCAGAATTAAATATGAAGTCAGAGAAAACGTAGTATGAAAACTGCTCAAGCACAGAGTAACAAAATCAGAAATGTCAAAGTCCAATTCTGGCTAAAACTAGCAAAGGATATTAAGAATTATTATTTTGCTTTGAACTCTCTTCTGGGAAAAGACAATTGCAGTAACTTGCATTGATAGAACACTTTGTTAATCATACATTACTCTCAGCATGCTAGGTTCCTAGTCGTCTTATAGGGTGACTAGGTTTTGTACCCTGTCATAAAGTATTGCAACATTACATTTCTAGATAGATTATTGTATACAAGAAGACAAGTAATAGGAGAAAATAGGGTTATGGAAACAATTATGCAGTCTTAATTAATTCCTGTAAGGAATTAATGAGCCTTCCCAAGAGTCTCATCCTATTTGATAGTGAGCAAAACTAATCTTAAGGATAGATGATCCCATGGAGTACATTCCTACTTTTTCTCAGTATCTATTAAGCTCAGATGAGGGAAAGGGCTCAGTAATGAGAATAGTTGCTGTTATGTCTGAATGATTGGTTTGGCTTTATTAAAAATTGTGAGGTTTAGCCCATCTGCAGTGAATTTCAGGACTTTCTTAAGCGCTCAGTAAATTTTGAGTGCTAGTTTTGAGCTAAAATAGTGCCACATGGCAGGTTAAACCTGAAGATTTAAGTTCATATAAAATCAGTTGAAAAATACAAGTTTATGAAAAACAAGTCCTTTTATGAAATGCTCAAGAAAATTGCTGTTCTGAGGGTGTAAAATTGAGTAGAGATAGAACATTTCTCCCAGTAATATTAGTTCACTATTCAGAAATACAAACCCTGATTATTCCCGATTCAGTTCATGAGCTTTATTTCTTGTCTGATCTCATTAGGTAGCTATCAACTCTCTTGTAGTACAGTCCTGCCAGCATCTTCTTTGGCTACACTCTGCATAAAACAAATATCTGTTGTGTTTATTTCTAAGCTGTTACTAAGGTACTTTGCTAAAAAGGCAAATAAAAACTCTCCCCACAGTAGCATGGCTGACTACAAGTCATTCAAGGTATTGTGAATTGAAGTACCACTGAATAAACTAAGAATATTTTCTTCACTGAAGTGAGTTTCCTGGCTTTGAGGGTAAATTGTCTGTTCTTGTGGAGTTAAAAATTCTTGAAGACTAACAAGATGATTGCAAACTTCTCAGATATTTATGAATGATATTTAGTGATAGTTCAAGAATTAGGCTTATATCTAATTTACAAGTAAGACTAACTGAGCAGTAATTGTTAATACCAGTGAGGAAAACAAAGAGTGGTGATTATTTCAAAAAATTCATTTCTGTAGAGAAAATTTCCTATATGTCTTACCTTCATGTAATTTGAGTTATACTGAGGACAGTCACAGACGTGAGTAGTGCTTTTCAAGTAGTATGTTGAAGTCTAAAGAGCTTTGGGATGTGAACATTTGATATGGCATAAAAGAACTTAAAGAAAATAACCAAAGGACAGAAATTATGTTGTTTTTAAAATATTGACCACTTTTAGAAGGTAGATGTGTTTTCTAAATAAAATGGCAAACTATGGCAAAGTGAGCCCGCTCATTTGCCACATTATATATGTTAAATGTAAAATGGATAACTTAAAATGAAACTGTCAAGAGTTATACAGTGTTGTAACATGACTGGATAGAAACAAAGAAATTTTTATATGAATAAGGACATTTTCACCATTCTTCTGTGTCTCCTGCAGATATCCTGGTTTTAACTCTGACAGTTTGGTGTTATAAGTGGATAGAATGCAATCACAGAAGCAGAACTCATGAAATTACATTTGAAAAATAACAATTAAATCATACACTTTCCTGTAATTCTTAAAAAATGAGTAGGTCCATTTTAAAGTCTTCTTCCTGAAAATAAATTTCCAGCTGATTAAAGGTCTTTTGATATTCCCTTTAAAGTGGAAGCAACTTCAGGTACAACAGTATGTCCATGAAGAGCTTGAGATTGGTCCTAAACTATTAATGAAGCCTACATACTACTCTAATTTATTGTGGTGTTTTCTATGCAACTACATTGTTTTGAAATAACAGAAAATATGAAGGTTTCCAGAGTTTCCTTTTTTCTCATTACGTTTGCTAAAAGAAAACTGCAAGTGACCTGACATGCTGCTCTTCCTTTGCATAAGAGCGATTTAGTTGCACTCCTTTGCTTTAATAATACATTTTTTAAATACTCCATTTATGCTGATTAGTGCAGATGTTTTAAACTAGAGGGACCAGATGTCTATTCTGGTCTTCAGCTGGAATAACCTGCTTAGCGTAAAACAGTAAGAGTCACAAACCAAAATAATACTGTTCATCTATATTTGTGTAGTTGAGAAGGTCTCGACCTTATTTTTTGTTAAGTAATCTTTGATCATATTTTAGAAAGAAAGACCAAGACTGATTGTGTAGTGTATTCAATCCATTAAGTGGAAGGATGTTTTGTGTACAATCTGTAAGTATAATATACCACTACATTATTTTCTGATTTTAATCTTAGTTCAGCTTTTATTTCTATCTAAACAAAATGAGAATTGTGTTTTCCCTTAAAATCTAGAAACTCTTGATATTCAATTGTGTTTCATTTCCTACTGTATAAATATACTGTAGACAATATAGCTTTGTTGCTACATTTACTTAATTAGATAATAATGAAATTAATGTTCTTGGAATATCTCCTATGCATTAATTTAATGTTAATTTTTCACAAGAAAATATTGAATTTTAAAAACAATTCAGAATTATCCAGGAGGTTGACTTGTGAGCATGTAGGCATTTATTTTAGATATTATGAATCAAATTTTGACACATTCTTTTGTAACTTTGCTGACAGTCAGTATCCAAATATTACTATTAGATAATGAGAAATGCTTCTGCAGAACCAGCATAACTCACATAAAAAGTGAAGCATGTTGTCCCTCCTGATGGCTCTATCCTCCCTCATGTGTACTCTGCTCTCTATCAAATGTCCCCAACAGGTCCTGTTCAGTGCCTTGTCAGACCCAGAGAATGCGGTGACAAAGAAAGCAATCTGTCTTTGCTTTTAAATAGTATAATTTTTTAATTTCTTCTTTTTTTTTTTTTTTTGCTGGTGAACTGTAGTTCAACATCTTAATTTGCATTAGTTTCCTCTTAGGAAATTCTTCTATGAGTCTGCATTAGAAACACAGAATAAGTTGAGTAACTGAACCAAACAGTTAAATAAGAAAATTAATCTTAGTTTATGTAATTGACACTTCCTTGAATAGCTTAGGAGTATGGACAGATAAAATGTTAACATGGACTGTTTAGAATACAATATTTCCTTTCTTTTAAAAAAAAATTAATTTTTGTGCTCTCAAATCCATTTTATATCATTGATTAGTTGGTTATATTTTATTCTAATACTGATCTTTCTGTGTTTCAATGAAATCCTTTGCATTGCCTTTTGTACGAAAGCAAAGAAGAATGGGAAAGGTCCAGGAGTCTGCAAAAGCAGATGGATAAACGATGTCTACTGCATTCCATATGTCTGTGTCCATCTGACAAATTCATTCTGCTCAGAGATTCCAGTTTAATTCACAGTTAGTTATTCGTACCAGGTATAAAAATCTTGGGAAAGCCTGAGAAACCATTTTCTCATGGTAATCATCGTTATGTGATTCAGATTCCTGCTTTGAATTAGACGAACACTGTTTTGGAGACAAATTCTTCAATCACAATTTACATGCTCTTCTAGGATTTCACTTTTCTCTTCCAAACAGAATTTCTTCAGTAGACTTTGGAAGAAAATCTTTCTTCCATTTATATATATATATATTCCATTAAAAAAAAAAAAAACATTTTTATTTAAGTGAAAAACAATGCAACCATCTGATCCTAAAAGATTTGCCAAATGGTGCTAAATTGCTAAAATTGCTAATTTGGGTCTTTTACTAGAGGAGATTTCTAAATTTCCAAAAAAGGGTGACATAGAAGCACCAGCATAATATGAGAATTTATTGGGAGGCTATATCCTCTCTCTCTTATATAGGATAGACCAATTAGCTCTCTTTGCCATCATAATGCTCTGTGGACAGACTGAAGAGAGAATTAGTAGTCAGCAGTCATTGAATAAGAAGTATGATACTTTTAGAAACTTTTTTTTGTTGCTGTTTTTTCGTAAATCTTATTGAAAGAAAAAAGGAAGAAATTACAGTGGTAACTAATGTTAAAAGCCGTGATTAATAGTTTGTGCTAAGACATTAAATGCTGAACAGATATCCTTTTCATATGTAGGTATTTTGAAAACTCTTTCATCAAGATAGAAAGCACCAGACTCTTTACTACAAATTTCCCATGGACTGTTACTCCAAAGCAAATTTAGTAACTGTAGTGGTGTTGGCTGAGAATGGAAATGAGGAAGAAAGAGGAGGAGAACAGAAAGTCCCTATCTGTAACTCTTAAAAGTAGTATATGATATTGACAAAGTGTTTGGCTTCCAAAATGGTCCACACAAGTTGTATGGCTATGAAAAATTTTGATATATGGAAACAGAATTAATTTGTCATGATGCAGGTGTAAAATGCATTTGGTCTGCCTTGCTCTAGAGAGGGCCAACATGATGGACTAGCATTTTAGTTTTTATAGCTATTAAGGTTTTCAGAAGATTGTCAATTATTGCTCACATTAAATATTTCTAAAATTAAAGGTCATTCTCTGAAAGCACATAGTAGACAACTGGTTGTTTAGTTTGGTTTGGTTTGTTTTTTTGTGAAAAGGTGTATCTTACTAAGGGAGATTAAATGACATACTTGAGCCCGGCCAGCTCTGTATGCACTCAAAAAGGAGTGCACACAAATAATATAACAATTTTGAAAACTTAAATTTCAGTACACAGCATATTAGCAAACTTTTTTTTCCAGTAAATATCACATTCTGAAATGTATCAGAAGGCAAGTATTAGCTAGCAAATATATTTTTCTTTTAAATCTGAATGACATTGGTTTTGATTTTATTCTGTCTATTTTTCAGTGAAGTGAGGAACAGTATAAACCTTTTATCTTCTTTTTTTTAACCCATTTTAGTTTTCAAAAGTAAAAAAGACATCACTTAAATGCAGCTAGAGTCAGTTATAATTATCTAAATTTTGCTTTTAAAACATCTTTTAAATTCCAAAGATTGACAAAAAATAAGATGGTTTGGCTTCTCTCAAAGAATATTCAGTATATTTGGTAAATTTTAGAAATGTCTTGCTTCAAATACCATTTGTACATCTTTTAAAGAAAACAGTCTTCTATGTCTCCTTCAAAATATTTTCTGCTCTACAGCCTGAAAACTGTTAGTAAAAAGTTTTAGAAAGTGCAAAATTCTAAGGTCTGAAAGTAAGGGGTGTCCAAATGAGCAGTGCATTGTTTCTTATGTCTTTCTTATTTTTAATATTGATTATGTAGGTGCATTCTCAATTCAGCAATATACTATTTTTGTAACAACTGAGTACCATAGAAAGATTTTTTTCTTTGATTAAAACAATGGGATTGGAATGAGCAGATTTAGGTACCATTCCCAGCCCTTTCTTAGAGTTGATTACATTATCTTGTTCAAGACAACATAATTATAGTATAGATATGCTTATAATATTTACTTCAAAGGTGACACACATCTTCTTTCACTGATATTAGGGTCTTCACTTCATCATACTCTGTCTCTTTCTGGCTGCTCATGAGCAACAAAGTAATCCTTTGAATGATATGGAACTGACTTTTACAGATGAAAGTCACAGAATCACAGAATCAACTAGGTTGGAAATGATCTCTGAGACCATTGAGTCCAACCTTTGACCCAACATCACCTTGTCTACCAGACCATGGCATTAAGTGCCACATCCAGTCTCTTAAATACCTCCAGGGATGGTGAATCCACCACCTCCCTGGGCAGCCCATTCCAATGCCAAATCACTTTCTCTGTAAAGGACTTTTTCCTAATTTCTAATCTAAACCTTCCCTGGTGCAGCCTAAGACCGTGCCCTCTCGTCCCACTTCTGATTGCCTGGAAGAAGAGACCGATATCCACTTCGCTACAGTCTCCTTTCAGGCAGTTGTAGAGAGCGATGAAGTCTCCCCTGAGCCTCCTCTTCTCTGGCCTGAACAACCCCAGCTCCCTCAGCCTCTCCTCACAGGACTTGTGCTTTAATCCCTTCACCAGCCTGGTTGCACTTTTGTCTTCTTTTACCTAAAAGTTTTCAGATCGTATGAAAACTATAGAACTACTAAGCTTTCAAAAAACATCTCCTAGAGTTTCTTTTCTTTTAGAGAGAAAGACAGCAAAGTCAATTACCTTTGCCATATTCCAACAGTTTTGTTGCCCAGAACTCTTAACCAGCGATAGCTTTCCACAGTGCAACTGCCTGGCTAGTTATAATTTTTTCCAAATGTTTCTAATACCTTCATTGGTTGAAAGTTTCTATATTCATAAGGTTCAAAAGCAGGGGTTATAAAAGACTTAATTTGTTGGACTGACCTGAATTTCAGCCCAATTTAGTCAACAGTAAATCTGATAAGCTTTTTAAAGGAAACTATACCACAACAGGCGTTAACAATAATCTACTTTCTCAACACTTACACTGGGCTTTCAAACCTTTTCATGGCCTATTTTGCACCTATATGGTCTGGAAGTTCTTTGTCAGCTGTCATACCTATGACATGCACAGTGACTACAAAGCCACACAATTCTAAATTCATGAATTATGCTAAGCAGAGTTCTCTGAAATCTATTTATAAATATTTTTTTATTAAAGATTCATTGCAGATACCAATTGCATTTCTTAATGCCGGCGCAAATATTTAGAATATTACTAAAAAACCCTCTAAAGATTTAGTTTAAAACCAATTATAAGAATTAAAAAAAAAAAAAAAGGATAGAAAATAATATTTATTTTGTTCTTTTCAAACTCAGTGTGAGAACCATTTGGAAATTTTATCTATAGTTCAATCCAATATAAATTATTATGGTAAGATTGAATGTTAATTCATATTGGTTACAAATTGGTTGCAAAAGTGTGGATATACTTAAATTCTTGTAGCTTTAAGTGTCTCTCTGAGATCTTTCCTTTGCTGTGACTAGTATCTCAGACTGAAACTTCAGAGAAACCAGAGACTGTTATCAGAATGAAAGGAAATTAGTAGCAGACAGTTCATCTTCTGTAAGGATTCAGTAAATAAAAAGTCTCTTGTAACACCTGTGATGATTTGGGCTGTTAAAATGAAATTATAATTTCAGTTAAAAAAATTGAAATTATTAACTATTCAATTGTAATAATTATTATTTTATTATTATTTAACAAATAATTATTTAACAAATTCATAAAGATTGAGCTTTCAAAACAATCTATGGATTTAAAATAATTTCATTTAAAGTTTTTGTTGCATGCTTACAAAGAAATACTTTTAAATGAATTTTCTGCATAATTTCTTAGCATATGGAATAGGTAGCCATCTAAAAATAATATTGTATGTTGTACAACACTTCAATTACCTTTTAGATTTCTCTCCCTTACCTGACATTTATAAAGAAAATATTATTCCAACTCTTTATTTCCCTTTGAGAAACAAATACTTTCTCTGGTTTTGTGAGTTTTAAATAAGTTTTTGATAGCGGGGGTTTAATAAATATTTGCAACACATTAGATGAAGTACCATAAAAAGCATTTAATAAAAAATGAAAGAGACATTGCAATTTAGCTGTAATGATTAACAGCAACTGCATCACATAATTAAATAAAATATAATTAATATTTATAGGGATTAATAAAAAAAAGGCAAACAAACACCACTATTTTTTTATTAAACTTTAATCTGGATTCCAAAATTATGGAATTATATCAAAACAGATAAATATATTTACCTGTAGGTCCTTCTGTAAGTTCTCTACAATTCATTCAAACAACCATGTGAACAATTAGCCTGATGAATGAAGACTAATGAAAGCTAATCCTATTAGAATTTTATAAAATATTCATAATTTTTGCATAATCATTGCATAATGAGCACACAAATAAATGAATGTCCTTTATGAGAAAGGAAACCAAAAAATGTTCACTTTACTACTGTTAAATACAAGGTGTGAAATATAAAGTAAAATGCTAGTGGAGTTAATTTATATTAACGTGGTGCTAGAGTTTTCAATAATTATATTGAATAAGTGAAGATATGAGACTGTTTATGTGTGCATGTGTGTTTGTATTAGACGCACACATTTTGCAAAGAGCAAAGAGTTTCTGAGACACACAGAACAATAAAAAATGTTAAGAACATCAGTCTTATTTCCTGACTGTGGTGATTTTTCATAAGTATACATTTTTATAGACATAAATATGCATTCACATATACACAATTATAGATGTAGTTTCTTTTAATAGCCTTAATTATTTACTATGCTGAGGTTTATAAAATGAAATCTGAAAGTCAAGGCCCACTTTAACTTCTCCCTATACAAAAAAAAAACTTCAGAAAAAAAACATTTCAAAACCTGTCCTTCAAACAGAATTGTTGAAAAATGCATAACATTTTATTTGCTCTTGTTATAAGTCAGCCACTCCAAAAGTTTACAAAATAAGGGACTTAAAATTAATAGAGCACTTGTCTACGTTTTTTTGCTAAAGAGAATTGTATATTTGATAGAAAGAACTTTTTCCATTATACATGCATAATGACATTTTTTAGATAGAGGATATGAGGTCTCATTATTCCTGCAGTAATTAACATTGATCTAATCTCACTTCTAATAGAATGGAATTAAAATAAATTTCACTGAAGTCCTGTAAGTAATTTGGGTTTCAGTTTCTCTGGATTTTTTTTGTTTTTCTTTTATTATGGTACAAGTGTGCAGCCATTCTGTAGTTACGTGATGTCACGCACAGAAACATGTTTTTCCAGGATCATTCAGCTTAGAAGGGACCTCTACTTCTATCTCTTGCTCAGAGCAGGTCAATTGTGAGATCAGATCAGGTTGTCCAGGGTTTGGTTCAATCAGGTCTCAAAAACTCCCAAAGATGGAGACTGCACCACCTTTCTGAAGCCACCTACTCTAATTCCTGACTGTCTCCATGGGGAAAAATGGTTTTCCTAAACACAGACAAGATGTCCATTGTTTAAAATTACGGTTGCTGTGTCACATCCTTTTACCATGTGCCACTGTGATGAGAAGACTCCATCTTTCCTTCAGCAAGGTGTGTCAGTGCTAAGTTCCCTCAAATTCCACTTGTCCCTAGATTGAACAAGCTCCAGCCCCGCCTCCAGCTTGGCAGCCCCTGCCAAACATACTCCAGTTGATCAATAACTTTGCTCAACAGAGGGTCACAAAACTGACAGCCTAATGACCAATGAGGAGAGGTGAATGATCATTCCTCTGCACCTCCTGACCCTGTTAGTACAGCCTTGGTTGCTCTTGGCCTTCTTTGCTTCCAAGGGACACTGCTGGCTCACACCCAATCTGCTATCAACCAACACCCCCCAGATCCCTCTCAGACAAGCTGCTCCCCAGCCGATGTGGTCCCAGCCCATGTCATTCCCAGGTGGTCTTTCTTCCCATGAGCAAGACTTAGCATTTCTTCTTGCTGAGTTTCATGAGGTTTCTGGCAGCCCATTCCTCCATCTTGTCCAAGTTGCTTTGTCTTCAGCTTTAACAGAAAGTATCAAGTGTTCCAGGACATTTGATACCATCTGCAAACTTGATGAATGTTGTTACCTTCTCAGCTAATGCCATTTGTTTAACAGTTTTTCAGAGAAATAAGCTTACAGTTAGTAATTATAGAAATGAGGACTGGATCTGATTACTGTCATGACATGTGCATGTGTATGGGGGATTTATATTTTGATCAGCCAGGGGAATGTTCTTACTATTTTTCTAAGAAAATGTTGCAACAAAGCTGGCTGTATAATAATTATTTTGTTCTAAAAGTCAATATATGTTTTTAGATTTGACAGAAGAATCTACTAAACATTAATCAAAAAACTGTGTAACAATAACATCTCAGGAAAAAATACCTTTTTGACTTGATGAGTCAATATTTAGGTTCATGGGTCAAATTTTTAATCATTTGTTTCGGCTGTTGAGCAGCATAAGTAACTGTGTTGCAGCTAAGCCTATATCTCTTTCTTTATCTCTCTCTATTTATCTATATCATTGATTTAGAGATCAGTGTGATGAGAGTGTTTAGAAGATGGGTAAAGCAAAGCTTTACTAATTCCATAATAATGTTTAATTTTTATGTATTATGAATCACTATCACTACAAATACAAAACTGTCAGTCTTAAAAAAAAATAAAAAATAGTAATTTACCTTTGAGCTACTATTAACCTACAGTTAGTGTTGATGTCTGTAGTCCTTGATAATGTTCAGTGTGGAGCTCAAGGTGATGAGATTTGACAGCTGGAGTGATTTGAGCTGAAATGGACTTATCTTCTTTCTTCTCTCTTTCATCTTGTTTAATATTCTTATGATGTTTTCCCTCCTCTAGAAAAGTGGATTTCAGCTGTTCCTGATACTGCTTTTCTTGGTTTTGGTTCACTTGAAGGTGGCAAATTGAAATAAGATAATATTTTATGTAATGCAAGTAGCTATATATTAGTAAATATATTTACTAAATTTTTATTTAGTAAATAAGTTACTTATTAAATGAATACTAGTATAGCAAACCTGCATATTATTATTTGGTTTGAATATATAATACGCAGCCTGTAAAATGGAAAGGATATAAAAAAAGTGAGAAATATTTTTAGCATTCTGATATGGCACAGATCATGGTGCTTTTTGCTATGGATTCATGCTATTATAAAACACCTTTTCTTTCTTGTCACATTTGTGCTTGCTAAATTTACAAAAGCTGTAGGGCACCGACATATTCCTCCAGAGATACTGACAAGTACATTTTTTTCAACTACTCAAAAATTAAAATGTCTCCCATTGCTGCATCTAGATGTGATGTGATGTCACTGACTTAACACTGTGAGGAGGGGTTTAGTAATCTGATTTCTGCAACATTTCTCTTTTTACCAGCTGATGTAATAGTGCCAGAATCAAGGTAAATTTAAATGGAACAACTCCCAAAAATTCCTTCAGTATCCAGCATAATTCACAAAATTTTCAGTAGGCTTTCCACAGAACCAAACACAAATTTAAAGTTCTGTAACAAATATTTTTTCCATTTATTGTCATGCTTAGAGATATTTTCTATACTTTAAATGTAGGGAAGCCAACCATTCTCATCTTTTGTATGTCTGCAAGGTAAATAAGTCACAGAAATGGGAATTTAAAAATTCAAACTCTTATATTCACCACCTTAAAGACCATTCAGTCCTTTCTCTAACATATTTTCGTTTCTTCTTAGCTTACATTTCAGTCCATCATATATCTTTACATATGTAGATAAATTTTAATCTGAAATAGCATAAAGTTTGTTTTCTTTCAAGATAGTTATTGTTTTATTTTAAGATTAAGAATTATATTTCTGTCAATGTAGATGTATATTATGTTTCACTACTTTATTATTCATCCTGAAATTGATGCAAACTGAACCATAGGTAAACTTGTGGAATGTATATAAAACAGAATTAGAAGTGTCATTAAAAGTATAAATAATTAATGGATTTTGGAGGTCAAAGTCAGGCTAATATATCACTTAAATGATTTTGGAAATTTTGTTCTGAAACTTTTTCAGGAATTCAGGGTAGTTCCAGTTTAGGAGTTTCCCACCAGTGTCAGCATTTGAACACAACTTCTCTTCAGGCAACTTGTCCCTTTTTCTGTCTCAATTCAGGGATCAGACATGACAATGACCCCATTTTCTATTTAATTTCATAAATATATATTTTTATATGTATGCATATTCTGTGCATATATATGTATTTATGTGGAAATATCCTTAAAACAAGCTTTAAGGTGATGACGAGTGGTATAAAGTTTCGTATTCTGCTTTTTCAAAACTGTACACAGGGACATGGTTCTCTTAATGTACCTGTTCTTCCAAGCTATATAGGTCAAAAAAGGTATAAATAGAAGTCTAGTAGTAGGCTTTTAAATATATTTTTAAGCACCTCAACATACATTCCCTAGTTTTGAGGCACCCTGACTGTCTAAACATCCCACTGAAATCAGCATGAGTTGGAGGGACAGAAGGCTGGAGAACAACAAAAATTTAATTCTAGGTATTTAAAATTTTACTTCCTTTTTACTAGGATTTCTTTTAACTCAGGAGTGTATAGTCCTGGTGAAATAGTTGTTAAACAGGGTATAAAATATTAAAACACTGAGAGAATACCATTTCTTCTAAATATTTTCTGTGATAAGTGATATCATTTTTTCTTCATTTGTAAGAAAATTTATGTCTAGTTCATAAAATAAGCCCTATATTTACTGACTTCCCATATGAAATTATCTACAGTGAGACAGGTTAGGTTTTTTAACATTATCACAATACTGATTTAAACCAAGCCTTCAGAGCACAAGTGTCTTGTTTATTATCTTGTGCTGTTAATTAAATGGAACCAGGATTCTCTAAGCAGCCAAAGATTGGTCACTCGTAACTTTACTCATTAGTGCTTGTAAGGTATTTCCTAACTCAGCTCATGAGGTTTTATCAGTATTAATCTACTATTCCGTCTGTTCAGCTTGCAGTATATTGAGAAATTCTAATGTGCGCTAATTAACCTCTTGAGTACTGCAATTTCCAAGTAACCAGATTAATTCACTCAAAGTATCTACCAGAAGTCTAACTTTCAGATTTGTGGGGGGTTTTTTTGTTTGTTTGTTTGGGGTTTTTTTGTTGTTGTTGTTAGGGGTTTTGTGGTTTTGTTGTTGTTGTTGTTTTGGGTTTGGTTTTGCTTTTGCTTTTTTTTGTGTGTGTGTGTGGTTTTTTTGTTTTGTTTTGTGTTTTTTTGTTTTGATTTGGTTTAGTTTTTTGTTTGTTTGGGGGTTTTTTGGTTTTTTTTTGGTTGTTTTTTTGATATCCAGTAAAAATAAGTTTTCTGGAGTTATCTCAGATAATTCATGCAGAATTATGCCAAAGTCAAGAACTAAACAAAAATTTATTTTAATTTATAGAAGAATATGTTGTAAAAAATTAATTTTCCACAGTATTGTTTCATAAGTTGCCTGCTTAAAAATAGAACTTAACATCAGATGCAGAAGAGATTGTTTTCAGATTATGTTTATGTTATAGGATCCAAAAGTTAAGTGATGGAACTAGATTCACATGGAAGCAACAGGCCCTATGTCTCCGTATTTTGTGCAGGGGGAAATCATTACAGTTATTACCTCCTGAACACAGGGTAGGCTATAATGACTAAAATCACCTTTGAATTAATCACCAGGAGACCAAAGGAATGCATAGATCATAATGAAAATAAGGTGCCTGATAGATAATTAAAACAAGATTTAGAACTCTTATGCAAATATAGAAAAATCCACCTTATAAAAACCTGCACTTCAACTGAAGTTGTAGATAAGAATTAGACTGTTTTTAACAACAAATTGTAACTAAATGAATGGTATAACAAACCCATATAACTTTTTGATAATTGCATTTCTTACATAATAATTTTTGAATTTCAAAATTTGATCGGAAACATTTTATATTGTAGGAATATGGATGAGGCCTTTATTAAAATTTTAAGATCTCCTTGAATCCAGAACCCCAAGATAATATATGTACAGGCAGAGATGTTAAAGTGTTTGGGATGGGAGTTTGTGTTATCCATCATAATTATAGTATTGCTGGTTTTAAGCAATAATGAAAATGAATGGAAATGTATGTTTTCAACAACTCTTCTACATAATTTCTTTGCAGAAAATTTGAGCCATGTTCCAGAGTTTCAATTAAAAGATACTTCCTAAGAATGTAGCTAGACATCAAGTATTCATTTGTCTTATTATACAGTAAAAATACTGCATCAAAAACTAGTTAAAATGACATGTACTAACAAGATATTGCATCATCTTACGAAGTTTAGAAAATATCACCAAAGAGATTTGTTCTACAAATGGCTACAGCATTAATAGTTACAATGATAAATCGTCTGTCATGTTCAGAAACTCTTTTATACTACTTAAGAACCTATGCAATTTTTCAAATTGCTTAAAAGTTGCCATTTGCAACATTGATAAAGTTCTTATGTACCAAAATCATTCCTGTTTCATCTTTTCCTCCAATGATATATTTACCGAAAGGCAATATTAAATCAAGTTGTACTTTCTTAGACAATCCATATCATTCTTTATTTATAAAAATTTATAATACCTTATTTGACTAGCATCTGTAGTTTTAGATTGCAGTTATCATAGTTGCTATTCTCATTAGAACTTTTTCAGATAAAAAAAACAAGCAAAAACAAAACACGTAAATCAGCTGCTGAACCCATATAAGCACAACTCCCTTGATAGTAAAACATTATTGTTGAGAATGTTAAAAAGTTTGGACTTAAATTCAAATGAGAAAAATGCAGAAATATCTTTCATCTATAGGGAAAAGCTACATCCAAAAAAAAAAAAAAAAATCTTTGTACAGAAATAATCAAGAACTGAATTATAGTTTTCTTCCATTTTTATTTAAATATTTCTATGTATGTTTGTATCAAAACCAAGTCTTTCTACCGATGAAATAACTTTACTATGAGATGTAAGATAGATAAACAGCTTTCTGTGAAGGCAGTGTCTTTGCTATTGATAGATTTGTCTACCACCACATTCCCTATCATGGCATCTGTTACCTTTCTTCATCAGTGTACTGAAACAGATAGAAATATCAGAGTGCTCTGCTTGCACCCAAAATAGAAGGAAATGGAATATCTTTGTTACATTTGAAGAAATTAAATATAATCTTGTCACATACTGTCTACATTGAAAGATTTTGCAGTTGCCAATGATTATCTGGCTGCTATCCTTAAAGTTTCATGTTTCTTGGCACAGATCTGAACATAAACTTTTCCTTACATCAATAGTACAGTTTTTGTGGTGTTCTCAACAGAATCATAAAGTGATGCAAATACAATCTGTTGTATTTTATATTTAGTTATTTTATATCCCATCAGCTTAGTTGTAGTGTTTACTTCTCAGAAATGATAGATGGATGGAAAGGTACGACCTTTGGGGAAGAAAGATAAAAAGTAGTAGACTTGTATTCCAATTGAGTTATTCAGAAGAATCATACCTTCTTTTTGATGGTCCCTATCTAAAAACTTTCTAGCTTCTTCCTGAAAACCAGTAATATTTCTAGGCATGCCTTTCAGAGGCTGGTAACTTGTGAAGATTCAAACCTCAAAACTGTAGTTGCGTGGTACTTAGGAAATTTTCCGAATTACATCTTAAATATATTCATTTTCAGTTTATGCTCACTTTTCTGTCTTCACCCCTCAGTTCAAATACTTATCTCCCTCTCCAGAGGAATGAATCCTATAGTAAGCATGTCCTTGTTACAGTACACGTGCTTTCCTTTCATCCTCAGACTTTTAGCTCTTGTAGCTATTCTTTGTGTCAAAGCTTGCTCAGATAATGTTTTTCTTCATTTGTATGTACTATTGGTGTCATGCAGAATTATCCTTAGTCATGCAGAATAAAATTAAAAAAAAATTATCTCAGTTTTGCAGGTACATGTTAGAGTAGAAAAAAGATTATGACTGCTGAAAAGGTTAAACTCTGAGATCTGATTCTTACTGCAGTTTATTAGTTATTATTTCTGCATCTTCATTCAAATCAGCTAACAAGATTCTTCCTACTGAAAAGTGAAACAATAATTTTGCTTAGCTTAGGATCTACATCTTGATTATCTTGAACCTATATTTAATTTCCTCCCCTTAATATTCCCCACCACTCTCACCCAATCTTCAGACCTAAAAAGTACTGTGCAGCTGTGGTGGGTTGACCCTGGCTGGATGCCAGGTGCCCACCCAGCCACTCTATCACTCCTGTTCCCAGCCTGACAGGGGAGAGAGTGAGATGGAAAACAACTCGTGGGTTGGGATAAGGCAGTTTATTAAAGCAGAAGCAAAGCAAAAGCTTGCATGAGCAAATGTGAAGCAAAAGATAACACGATTTGTTCTCTACTTCCCGTCAGCAGCAATGGTTGGCCACTCCCGAGCAGCAGGGCTTCAGCACGCGAGATGGTTCCTCAGCAGGCAGCCACTGGAGACAATGAATGTCCTCCCTGCTGCTCCGTGCCTCAGCTTTTATATCTCAGCTGACATCATATGGCATGGAATATCCCTTTGGGTTATCCCAATATCAGTTTGGGTCAGCTGACCTACTTGTGTCCCCTCCCAGGATGTTGCCCTCAATTGAGGAAGGAATGCTACAGTGATGATGCTGTGCTCAGCAGTAGCCAGAACACCGGTGTGTTATCAACACCCTTCCAGCTACCAATGCAAAGCACAGCACTATGAGGGCTACTATGGGGAGATTAACACCATCTCAGTCAGACCCAATACAGCAGCTTTTGCTGCTGATTAGTCCATTTCACCTTCTTTAGCTGGTTCTCTTCCAATTCTCAATATGATTCCTAATTGTGATAATTTCTCTATTTTTGTCTGTAGATTTCTCTCCTGGATTCATTCCTCCTCATTTCTTAACTTGGTGCAAATTTCAGAAGGTCTTTGTGCTTTTGTCTTACTGAAGGGCTATTTTTTTCAGCTAAAAGGTTATTTAATTTCTTAAGTGGTGCTTTTAATTTTGCATGTTTGCCATTTGGAAAATAAAGCAGATCTATAACAGTATTGGTTATAGACTTACAGCACTTTGCTGCACCTGTTCGCTTCCATTTAGCTTACATTTGTCATAATAGACCATTTTTTCTTAGCCAAATGACTCTTAAAAGTCAAAAATAAGAGTATTTCTCATGTCTCTCCGACTCTATTTTAGTGAACCTATACTTAATTATGCATAGATTCCACTGTTTGAACTTGGGGGGAGTCGTGAACAGTGATGGGTGACTACCTGAAAAGCTCTATCACTGCATCATTAACAGCCTGTATGTACAACCCCAATAACACACTCATAATATGCAAAATATGCATGCAGTGGTATTTCAAGCAGCATATATCCTCAAAATAGAATAAAATGTTCATGTTTCTCTGCGATACTGACTCACGCTAATTTCTAGAATACAAAGAACTGTGACAATAGCTATAATGCTTGTCTTCTGATTCTCTATTAAGTGTGGGAAGAATTGAGTTTTAATCACCCTACTAGGTTCAGGCATGTTGACTTCTTTAGGCACTGTAGGGTTTAATGTCCCAAAACATGCATTCTGTATCTAGTTTTTAGACTACTAAAATGCTTTCTCTCATAGATTGATATATATAGGTCTAATGCATAACTTTTTGTATTATATTGTAGATTGTGAGTTTGATAAATCTTACAGACTTACTATTTTTTTCCATGTTACTGAGTCATTTAAGTCAAGGCTGTTGTTTTCTTTTATTATATGTAGTTATTTTAACTTGAAGCAGTTAATCTGTTTCTGTTTCAAATTTACTCTTTTATCTACCCAGCTTCTTCATTTTGTCCAGACAGCACTTCATCGCCTTTTCCTAATCTGAAATCTAACCCTTAAACTTTCTTCAAAGATATGACGAGGTGGCTCTAAAAGCTGAAGTTACTGGGCTAATACAGTCTAGAAAGCAGAGATCAGAGATGACAATTTTATTTAAGCTATCTACTCAGATGCACTCATAAAATATGATTGACTAGATGAGGTGAAAGGAAATGTCTGAGGAGAAAACAACCAGAGATTGAGCTGATAACTTTCTTTGTGTTTTCTGTATTCTTATTAAAGTCAGGGGTAATTACTCTTAGATTTGTAGGACACTGTAACGCTCCAAGATGCAGAATAATTCTTCTGCCACACTCCGCCAAATGTGTTTTAAAATCAATACAAACATTATGTAGTTCTCTTATCTTTATACTCAAGTAATTCTCAGTTAGTTGTCATATAATAAACATCTGCTTGAATGTTCCTCTTTGGCACAAAACCCCACTTGTTATTCTGCCAGTTGATTCCTGTTGTGTGTTTTGAGTCCACATCATATCACACTTAGGAATCATTTTGTTGGCATAGCTCAACAGATGCACAGTATTTAAGGCGCCTTTTTTTTTTTTAATAGGTACTTCACAAAGAAATAGAATAATAGGTCCTCCAAGTTTCAGCAGCTGTGTCATGGATTTTTACTTTTAGTGTATTTTATTCTTACACAGTTCTGTCTTCTGGGATCTTTGTATTACCAGACTATTATTTTTAGGAGGAATTACATTGTAGCTCTTATTCTAAAAATATAGCTGTCTCCTGGAATTTATACTATTCCAGTTGAGGAAATATTCATATTTTATTCTAAAATAATTCTCACTTTGTAAGCTTCTACTTTTCAGACCTTGTTTTATTGATCTTTACTACAACGATCTCCACTTAAGTAAATTTCTTGCAGCCATTCTCTATTCATAGAATCACAGAATCACAGAACCAATTTGGTTGGAAAAGACCACTGAGATCATCAAGTCCAATGTATGACTGAAAACCACTGTGTCAACCAGACCATGACATTAAGTGCTGTGTCCAGTCTTTCCTTAAAACTTCTCCAGGGACTGTGACTCTGCCACCTCCCCAGGCAGCCCATTCCAATATCTAATCACCCTTTCTTGGAAGAATTTCTTCCTAATATCCAGCCTAAACCTCACTTGAAGCAGTTTAAGACCATGTCTTTTCATCCTATTGCTAGTTGCCTGGGGGAACAGGCCGAGTCCTAGCTGGCTGCAACTTCCTTTTGGGTAGTTGTAGAGAGTGATAATGTCACCCCTGAGCCTCCTCTTCTCTAGGCTAAACAACCCCCTTCACCAGCTTCATTGCCCTTCTCCAGACACACTACAGCACCTCAATGTCAATCCTGAACTGAGGGGCCCAAAATTAGACACCATACTCGAAGTGTGGCCTCACCAGTAGAGGGGAAGAATCACTTGCCCCATCCTGCTGGCCACACTACTCCTGATACAGGCCAGGATGCCATGGGCATTCTTGGCCACCTGGATACGCTGCTGGCTCTTGTTCAGCTGGCTGTCGACCAGCACCCCCAGGTCCTTTTCTGCTGGGCCACTTTACAGCCACTCTGCCCCCATCCTGTATTCACTCATAATATTAAAGTCATAGAGTTAAAAAATTATTAATTGAAGGATTAGATCTTTCTGTTAAAGAAACAGAAAAATCAGTTTCTTTAAAGTGTTTTATTGATGGCTTACAACTTTCCTTAGTTACAGGGAAATATAACAACACTGTGCATGCAAAAAACTACTCTTGGAAAAAAATCTTCATTATATTTTAGGACACTGTATATGTGCAATATATACATAAACTTCAGTCTATTGAAAATAATAGGCATGTCAACATCCATGGACATTACTAATGTGCATATAGAAATATGTACCTAATGCATAAAGTCTTGTTCTCTGACATTAAAATGTTTTTAGAAGTCTCACACTCAAACCCACAATGATATTAAAAGCTACCTTTGTCCATTCCTATCACGATCCCTCTCACTTCAGATTCATGGCACCTCATGAAAAAAGTCAACAGATTTTGAAAGGGGGACACATAACCACTCCAGTATCAAACTGCTTCACTGTTAGAGAAGAAGAACTTTCAAAATATACTGACTGTGATGAAATTTGAGCTGTGATTCCAGGCATCTACTTTTCTCATCAGATCAATTAGAATATCTCACTGAAACAATTCCAGTCAACAAGTTCTTCAGAGGCAACATGTGTCACTGCACAACAGACACAGCATTTATCTGACTAAAGTTGGATAAATTACTAAAGGAATGTTTCTTATTTATTTCTGTGTGCAGAAATAAATTCACAGTAGCTGTGAATAGGGCTGAAATTTATCTCCCCCAGTTTAAAAGCCTTAGAATATTATGCAGACTACCATCAGAGATCACCATCTCAGATAGGAATGGTAGTTTGGGGTAATACTGCATATACAGTCCTGAGATCACACTTCTATAATGATTATTCCTCTACTAGCTACTCCACTGGTAAAAACATATGAACATAAGAACATTTTTATTAGCAGAACTATATTTTTGTTACTTTTAAAATATGTGCAACTGCAGTTTTAGGGTTATGGCATTACGGTACAGCTATCCTGGGCTTGGATTACTTTATGTACACAGCTGGGCTTGGATTACCTTTTGAACCCAACTGTGTTTGCAGACATTTGCATGGGTGTTGTATCGCTGACTGAAACAAGAACATATCAGTTTTGACTCTTTATAACTGACACAATGGAAACTAATTGTTGCATAGCTCAAAAGATAGACACAGGCATAAAAAGAGTGTAAATTGAGATGAAGGTGCCTACATTATTACTAATGATCATTTGTAACAGAAGGAAATATTTCATTACAGGCATCTTTGCTCTTGAAATTAAGTTTATCTTGAAATTAAGTATTAGTTGATGCATTGAACTTACTGTGCGGGTTAATGAATGTCTCCTGATTTTGTCCAGATTTTTGTTTTTTCATCATGTTAAAAAATGGAAGAAAAGTACCTGCAATAGTTGCATCGAGTATATTACTTACCCTGTTACCTTGAAAGATCATCAGGGAAACTGTTTTTCAGAACCACGATATCTGATGCCTTATTCAAAACCACTCACTCTTGAAGAAAACTTAAAGAAATCTTATATAGATTTTGTGAGTACTATAATTTTTCATATTAGGGTGAAAGTGATCCTATCAAAAGGACTATGGACATGGAGATGTATGCACGTACATATTCACATAAGCAAAATGTCTCTATAGCTTGAGAAATTTTATAGTGATTTTGTTTCTGGAAGAAGTGCTTACGTTTTGTTGGCCGCTCTAAATACTATTACTCACTCAGTTCAGGAAGGATATTGAGGTGCTGGAGCAGGTCCAGAGAAGAGCAACCAGGCTGGTGAAGGGACTCGAGCACAAGTCCTATGAGGAGAGGCTGAGGGAGTTGGGGTTGTTTAGCCTGGAGAAGAGAAGGCTCAGGGGAGACCTCATCGCTCTCTACAACTACCTGAAAGGAGGTTGTAGCCAGGTGGGGGTTGGTCTCTTCTCCCAGGCAACCAGCAGTAGGACAAGAGGGCATGGCCTTAAGCTGTGCCAGGGGAGGTTAAGTTAGATATTAGGAAGAAAGTTTTTACAGAGATAGTAATCAGACATTGGAATGGGCTGCCCAGGGAAGTGGTGGATTCAACCACTCCTGGAGGTTTTTAAGATGAGACTGGATGTGGCACTTAGTTCCATAGTCTAGTAACGGCGGCAGTGTTGGATCAAGGGTTGAACTTGATGATCTCGAAGCTCTTTTCCAACCCGTCTGATTCTATGACTCCATGATTCTGTGGTGGAAACAACACGTTCCAAAGGATGAGTAATATCAAGTATGTGATTGTCACAGAATCTAAGACTAACTTATTAGCTCATTCTGCTTTTAAAATCAGCAGGTTTTGTAATTCAGGGGTATGTTCTAAAATCGATGAACTGCGATCTCACGATTTCAGTTGCATCATCACTTGGATATAAAAGTACGTAACCTGATTTTAAAAAGTCAGTATGCTGAAATACCAATACCTCATATAAGTGAATGGATCTTATCTCTCAAGGGATCGCCATTTCTTATGCTTATCAAATGAGAACCTGAAAACAAAAATAATTCGGTTTTCTTTAATTAATTTTTTATTATTTTCCCTCCCATGTTATTGGTTCATTGGTCAGTATTTTCTAATGGTTGATACTGTTGAAAAAGTATAACTGGGTTAAAAGTTGCTGGGGGTTTTTTTATAGCTTTCTAGAATAAGAACTTTTATGTATGATGTTACATTCTGTTTTGTCGGTTTGCAATTTCCATTGTCTCCAGGGGTATATCATACCTACTTATTATACTGTGCATACACCCTGAAATAATGCATATGGTTGATTTGGTTTTGCAAATCCAAAAGTGCTATCAGAGATTAGCAATGCTTTTAGAAACAGGAATAAAGTTTGCCAGTCTTTTTACCTCACCTTACACGTAATTCATTCTAATATCAATATTCTAAACAAGATTTTATGCTTAGCTGCATCATTTAAATTGAATAGTAAATCAAACAGATTATTTGTAAATTGTAGTTATGAATCTAAATTTTTCATTTCCAACCAACTATAAATGCAAGGCAAATTTTCATTGATTTTTTGTTGCTAGTGATTTTGTTTAGGTAGTAACTTGTGTATTCTTGTGTAAACTGTATTATATTGCATTTTAGTTCTTGTTAATCTTTTAATAAAAAAAAAGAAGTTATTATATGACAAAACAAAAAAAAAAAAACACAAAG
Source organism: Oxyruncus cristatus (assembly GCA_013399855.1). NCBI lineage: Eukaryota > Metazoa > Chordata > Aves > Passeriformes > Cotingidae > Oxyruncus > Oxyruncus cristatus. The sequence continues at coordinate 231,557 of VXAY01005390.1, read as the reverse complement.
GGCCTAGAAAGTGAGGAAACTATTTTGACTAGCTGCAGAACTTAGAGCAATGTTATTCATATACAGCCATCTGATGAGATTACATTGATAGTTTTCAGATTCAAGGCTTATTGAATGATTCAAATATATTCACAATGTCAGACAGACTATTTAAATGAAAACAGTTCAGAGTCAGATATTACAGGAAGCTTTAGGAATCACATATTTTTACAACAGATGTTTTGGTACCTTCAGGTACTCTCAGCAATAGGACTGTACTGATATCTTGTATTGTCATTATGATATGCTTATTGGATCAGCTACAGTTTTCTTTGGAAACATAACTTATTTTTGTATGTAAAAATTATGGTATTTAGGACTTTTGGCTCTTTTTTTTTTTCTTTCATGGAGGTAATTTCAGACCATATTATAAATACTAACTTAAAAGACAGCATTTTTTTTTTGTTTTGTTTTGTTTTGTTTTGATCCATTTCAAAAAAAAAAAGTGAGTTGAATCCTTGGAAGTCTATTGAGGAGGGACCAGGTGGAGTGTTAAGGAGATGACATTGAAGTGCCAAAAAAGAACCTCAGAGGTCTTAAGGGTTTTATGTAGCAATTGTGAGAAACCATTTCTGGTTCAATTTACCATTTCTGAAGGATCCGATCACTGAATGTGCTGGATTTGGTTGGGATAGAGATAATTTTCTTCACAGTGGCTATTATGGGGTTACGTTTTGTATCTGATCACTGAACATGGGAGAAAAAATCAACAGTAGTCACTGTTATTCTGTAAGTTCTGCTATTAGAAGTTCTTACTTTGAATTCCAAGCATATATTACTTAACTTTATTCTTTGAGGTACACTATTTATTCAAAGCATGCTGGCTATGAAAAACATACATAAATGAAAGCATTCACAGTGTTCACAATTTATCAATGTATTTAAATATGACATTTCCATTTGCTGTTTTCTCTGCCACATAAAAAACGTTTTGCAGTAGTGAATGGTTTGTGAAAAAAATATCCATCATGACTTTGGAAACATTCTTTTTAAGTTCTGTTCACTCAAAAAACTATGACAAGCCCTTACAATAACAGTTAAGGACATGTTTGAATAGCCTATTCTTTGCTTATAGAATAGTGCTTCAGATAACTGCACTTAGATCATTTTATAGTGCAACAGGTGCACACTCCAAAGATTATGTAGATTTCATATCAACTTCAGAAGTTTACCAACAATGTCAACATCTCAAAGATTTTTCTGTAGAGCATGCTCCTTAACAGCAGCTAAGGATAAATATAGACAGTGTATGCTGCTATTAAAAGGTGTAAGGATGAATCTCACATAAAAGATGGTTAAATGTGGCATCATTTGGGGAATTTTTATTTATAAAGCCTGGATGTTCAAAGTGACAGAATTTTTTTAATGTGGCTGGAGCCTAACAAGATAGGTACATGAAAAGACTGTTAGAACAGAAGAAACATCTTTAATTGCTATGACTAGAAAAAGAAAGATATGTGGCAGAATACTATCATGCAGTATCATCATAAACAGTCTGATGAACTGTTGGTCTACAAACTATTATCATGATGTAGTATGTGACTTATTGTTACAAATAATCTTGAGAGAGATTTATGATTTTATTTTTGCTTTTGTTGGGAGAGAATTTCTGCAGTGGGGGTGGCAAGCAAGGTAGAGAGATGATGCAGGGTTTTTCTTGGATCCCAATAAGAAAGATCCAATAACAAGTGGTTTTGTAAAATAGCTGTTTTAATAAGATAGAATAAAAGGAAGAATATAGATAGCAAGTAAATCTTATGGTTCTTTAGATGGTGGGAACCCCACTTTTGTGCTGCTCTAGATGCACTCAAAATAGGTTTTCCAATGGCACACTGTACAGAACCTGTACATGGACAAAAGGTCCTTCTTTTTGGTCATTCCAGCTATTACATCATTTTCTAACAAGGAAAAAATTCCATTTCTCACTTTTTAGATAAAGGTAAGGTCACACAAGTGGCATAATCACCAGTACCAAGTGGGAGCTGCCTACAGGCTCCTGACTTCTAATAAGCTCTCTGAGGTTGACCTGTGGCCAAGGGATCCGTGCACCAAAGGGCCCTACTGACTGCACAGCACTGTGCAGCACAGCACAGGCCTGGGACTTATTGCTGAGGTTAAATGCTATATGGATCAGCAATTCTGTTATATACAGTGGTCTCCCAGTCAGGATCAATGCATTACACCTCTTGATCCACATGCAGGTTATTTTCCCCAATGATACTATAAGTTATCAATTGTATTAGTAACATACAGACTTCTCATGCCCTAAATACAGCCATAATAGAGCATTGCAGCCTGATTAAGATCACTGACTCCTTAAATACAATGTCTTCTGCATGGATCCCAGTTCAGTATCATTGCACTGAAACAGTAAATTAATTTACCATTTCTGAAGGATCCGATCACTGAATGTGCTGGATTTGGTTGGGATAGAAATAATTTTCTTCACAGTGGCTGTTATGGGGTCACGTTTTGTATCTGATCACTGAACATGCTTCTCTGAAGAAGGAATACTCTATGTTTTATGATTCTATGAATTCAGTTAAAATGAGAAATAGGTAATAACATCAGACAGGAAGGTTATTGGATCAAAGAGTAAACCCAGAAACAAATAACATATACTTTTCCTGTAGCCCTGACTACAGTTGAGGATCTACTCTATTACATAACTATTAAGTTCTAATAATGAACTGCAATGTTGTTATAAATGATATTTAATGAAACATACAGATTCATACCTGTGCTACATATATTAATATTAAACTAGCATCTAAAGTTTTCAGAAAAAAAACCAGTGTCCATGGGTTATATAAGAACAGAATTAAAAGATACTAGTACTGCTTGTGAAAACCTGAAGTTTTAAATCTCCTACTCAATCCTTTAGGCATTGCTAAAATAGTAGTGGTCTTCTGTACTAATGGGTTTTGTTCTTTCTGCCTATTAAACTCTTCATAATTTTCTTATCTCAATTTATGCCCCAAATCATTCACCTTTCTTTAGTTTAAATAGTGTTGCTGTTTTAAAATTCTGCCTGCTATCTATATTTCTGAGGCATTTATCTTGACCTGTGCTGAACTGGCCTCAAGGAGGCTGAACCTGTTGCCTTTTATTGAGAGGAACAGTTACTTTCAATAATTTCAATTCAGAATGAACAGACTAACAAGTGCCAATCAAAGCATTTTGTTGCCATCCTGTAAAATGAATCAAGCTTTCAGGAAATTTGGCAACATACTTTTACAATGATATACTGATGCACTGATATATGTAAGGTACAGAATGAGAAAGTAAAACTAAAAGGTGCTAACCTTTTTCCTTGCTTTTTCCTTCCTTGCTTTTGTGTCATGAAATATAGGAAAATACACATAGAAATCAGTAATTTCTGGTTAGCTTAGAAATTGACTGCAATACTTTAATATGGATTTTTTTCTAGTTCTTTTTTCCCACCTGTGAGAGGCTGAAATGTTAAAGGTTAATGACTCAAACAATTGCCACTTGCAAAAGCAGCAGGTGCTTTGCCGAGGCCAGGTTTGCACCACCCAACCAAAAGGCAGGAGTGAGGCGGGTTTTTGGGTATGTGGTGGTGAAACCTCTGATCTGTATAAGAACAGCCCAGATGCAGAGTGGGTGTGCACCCATAACCAGAGGATGACCATGACAAACCAATCCCTGTTTAGCAACAAGCTGGTTTTTTTGCCTGATAAAGGAAAGGCTAGTAAGAAGCAGATCCTGTGAGGTGGGATAATGTTTTTTATCATGCCAATGTCCTCCCTCCTGATAAGACTCAGGTGTAAAACTCCCCGCCCTGCCCTAGAGGAGATATCTGGACTTTCACACATAAGCCTGAAGGTATTCATACCTTCTAATGGGACACAAAGACCCCCCCCCCCAGGCACCCCCAGACTCATTTCTGGGGCCTTTCAGCAGAGGACTGTGCATGATGCACAGTGTTGCATCAGGCAGTGTAAAACTCCCCTGCCCGGGGAAGGTACCTTTGTGTTCCCACCTGAATCTGAAAGTATATTAACCTATTGAACTTTTTGTTTTGGGGGTTCCCCCCATCCCTGATGGATCAAGACTACAACCATCCCTTCGACCAAAGGACATCTAAATTGCAACCATCAAGTCTCATTGCTGGATCCACATGTGGTGATATCTTTCTTCTCCAGAATCTACTTCTTACCAAACAAGTTACATTTCTTTAAAAAGGAGTCTATGCAGCACTGAGAAAAGATGTTGGAAAATTCTTTTAACTTTAGCATAATAGTGTTTGTTCCCTGTATCAGTGATTAATAAATAGTAGCAGATGTCTTAGTTTTGAGAACAAGGACTGTATGTCAGAGCAAAGAATGATAAGAGAAGTACATTATGACCTGATGAGGTATTTGAGATACTCTCAAGGAGAAAAGATTCATTAGAAGATCCTGAACCATATCCAAACAAGTCCACGGAAATAATTACCATATATGCACGTATTCAGGAAATTTAATGAATATGTAATAGAAATGTAGTGAATATGCATTAGTTTCATGAATATAATCTGGCCTGTTATGCTACTGGTTGTGCATTTAGGTGTAGTGATCCCCCATGTACCCAGCATTAAATAATGTCAGCTATTTAACCTAACAAACTGGTTGGAGAGTTTGCTTCATGGTTTTCAGCGACATACTCTGTTCCTTTCTTTTCTTTCCTTATCCCCTTACCCTCTGTTTCTTTTTCCTTTTTTTCCTTTCTTTCTTTCCTTCCTTCCATCTTTCCTTCCTTCCTTCCTTCCATCCTTTCCTTTATTTCTTCCTTCCTTCCCTTTCTTTCCTTTCTTCCTTCCTTCCCTCCTTCCTTCCTTTTTTTTTCTTATATATTTTTTTCAGTTATATCTTAAGACTTTTCTGTTGTTATACTTCTATCGATAATAAGCAAAATGGCTATAAACCTCCATTCCCTGGTAACCAAATTGTTCCAAAATAAAACTGCCATATATGTATACACCTGATTTTTGCACCAAGGGATCTATTAACGAGAACCTCAATTACTCCACCTCAAGGGTGGGTCGTAACACCCCCTTACTGAAAGACTTGTTTGTCTAGTTTTTGTTTCTTTTCTCTCGCTCAGATGAAATGGTAACTTAACAACATAATCACAGAATCACAGAATATGCTGAGTTGGAAAGGAACCCACAAGGATCATCGAGTCCAACCTTTAGCCCTGCACAGGACTATCACAGAGTCACACCACACACCTGAGAGTATCAACCAAACACTTCTTGAACTCTGGCAGGCTTGGTGCTGTGATCTGTTTGTACTTTGACTCTTACACTTTTCTACTTATTCTATTAATCTATTCATGGAGCAAAAGTTTAACTCCCATTTTCTCTAAAGCACTATTTCATAGACTCTTTGTGCTGGAAGAATTGCTATCCTATCTTCTTTATATAGCACATGGTTGCCCAGATGTTCAGAGGAGCTGGATGCATGGCCTGTTCTGATTGTTTTGTAGCCTTTACATGAAGAATTTACTTCACTTGTTGCTCTTTGACCTCACTTTAAAAAATTGCCCAAGTTCAAACATGTCATAGTGTTAACCCCAACTGGAGATGAAACAGCACGCAGCTGCTCACTCAACCCCAGTGGAATTGGGAGGAGAATAAAACCTGTATGTTAAGACAAAACCATTTAATAACTGAAAATAAAGTGAAATACAATAGTAAATAATAATAATAATAATAATAATAATAATAATAATAATAATAATAATAATAATAATGGAAAAAACAAGTGAGGTACAATGCAATTTCTCACCACCCACTGACTGATGCCAGATCCCCTTTCCCAAACCCAGATCGGCTGCCCTTCTGGGTAACTCCTCCCCAGTTTATATATTGGACATGACATTCTGTGGTGTGGAATATCCCTTTGGTCAGTTTGGCACACCAGTTCCAGCTATGCTCCCTCTTAGTTTCTTTTTGTGTACCTCCTCACTAGCAGAGTATGAGACAAAAAAGAAATTCTTGACTTAGGACAAACATGACTTAGCAAAAAACCAAAACATCAGTGTGTTATCAACACCATTCTCAAACCAAATCCAAACCACAGCACTATAGCAGCTACTGAGAAGAAATTAACTCTACCCTAGCTTAGACAAGGACAGAACAATAGAAAGTTTCTTTAATATTAATTCTACTAAAACCTTCACTGATTCAGTACTTCATTCCTTAAATTTCATACAAAATATATTTATTATACATGTTAATTATATATTACTGGAAACTCTATGCATGCATATAACCAGTGTGGTAGTCTATTGTAAACTTTTCTTTAATTATTTCCATTAAAGTTCTATTTGACAGCTTTTAAATTCAGAGTAGACCATAAGACTTTAGATTATTCAAAGGTGTTTATTGAGGCCTTATTGTATTTTCACTGTTAACAATAGTAAAACTCTTCCGACTTCAGTGCTAGATGAAAAGTCACTTGATGTTAACATCTAATTAAGAAAATTTATTTCACAATACTGTATATTTCAGCTAATTGCTACAGATCATACATCAAAACTATCAGCATGGGTCCGGAATGTTTGAGAATCCCTTTTCTCTAAGTTTTGTTAAAAATTGTGAAACTTCCCAAGATCATCCACTGTTCTTCACAATGATGAAATGCAGACATTTCCTTACGGATCTCTCTTGTTGTGGTTACTGTTTTTAACATTCTGCTATCCAAGGACATTGCAGAAAGAGTTTGTGCTACTCTTTTTCTTGGATAATGTCATTGCTGCATGCTGCTTACTTCTCCTGCAGCGCTCAATTTGTTCTTCATTTTCAGGAGGTTTTGCTCCCCTCCAACTCTGTGCATAAGTCTGTCTACAACTTGTAATTTCTATTATTTTTGTTTGTGGGCCATGAATTTTGGCTTTGAAACTGATATTTAAGTCTAAGAAACCTACTATTTTAACCTATATTCAGATTTTAATGATGCAGTTACACTGATAAAGATCCTTGAGTGACTACACCAATTGATTTAGACAGGCTAACCTTCAGGTTATCCACAGATTTAACTACATCTGTTTAGAAGTTCACTTTTTCTTAGACAGGCTTCAGGTTTTATAACCTCAAAATCTCTGAGCTGTCTTTATGAGTTCTATACTCAATTTCCACTGCTGTCTTTCAAAATCCAGAAGTTAGTCATATGACAACTGTATTTTTTGAACTGATATTTAAGAAGTTATTTTTCTTCCAGTTTTCTAACAACTAAATTTATTGGATGTAAATTCTCAAAGACAATCAGTCATCTTTCCCTCTAATTCCTATTCCCTCTCAAAACTTCACAATTTCTATTGAATTTCTATTAAACCTTTTTGGCAGAAAGTGGACTTTCTCTACGCCTTGTTACTGTAGTTTTCCATTGATAAGTAGCCTTCAAAAGACTCATTATGAAAGTAGCTAGCACCTTGAGGTAGTAATGCAATGTTTACTTTTTCAATCCTTATTATTGTTTCTGTTAGGTTTAGAAAGAAGAACACACTGGCATACGTACCAAATCTTCTCATTAACCAGAGTTATTCTTCACAGTATTTAGAGAATTTTGTGACTCAGACCTTTTTTTTTATGCTCTTATCAAAACAAACTTAGGAAAAACATTTTTCAGTTTTGCAGTTTCAATATCCAAGGAGTCCCAGTAGGAAAAAGAGTAGACTGCTTTGATGTTTTTAAAGGTAAATTCATTTTCTTTAGTTTGTCTAAAAAATAAAAAATAAATTAAAAAAAAAGGCAAAAACAAGCAAGCATATTAAAGCATACTTATTGTAGTTTGTTATTAAAAAAGCAAAAGTTAAACTTTGAGAGTTGAAAGTACCCAGGAATCCAAAAATTAAGATATTTATTTCTTAAAGACTGCTCAATAAATGTTCCATCCATTTATATTTGGCTACATTTTCAAGGACTTATTTGAAGACTAGGGATTGAATGCAACTGTTACAGATAAAAAGCTTAAGACATTCTCTGAATTCCACATCAATAGCTTTCCTATTTCCATATTTGTTTTTCTTTGGCTCAACGTCTGTGGCAATTACACTATTTAGAGAAATTTGCTACTACAAACACAAAAAGTGAATAACGAATTTCAGGTGTTAATGCATTCAGCTGTAAGGGTTTTCATAATGTAATAGCATCTGTCAGGTTTGAAAATCTTGAGAGAGGAAACTTTAGGAGAATGTTTTTTTTCAAAATGTTTATTTCCTTTGGTTTTCACTTCTACATAAATAGAAAATACAGTGGTCTGTCCTGAAACAGGGTATTCACTACAGGTTAGAATAGCTTAGAAGATATCTGCTGCTAAAAAGTTCTTTTGTCTTACTTACTGTAGAAGTGCGCGAAGCGCAACAGGATGAGTCACGTTCCATGGCTTCTTACATAATATATAATTACATTGTGTGATAATAATATGTGTTTTTATTATTATGTCTCAGCCATGTGTGTTTTCTGTAACTAATACATCTACTATTTAAAAATCATATCAGAAATATAACTCAGTGTTTTGGCAAGGAATCACAGACAGCCCTCAAATTCTACTTACTGGGGTGGGTGAATTTGACTTGGTGGATATTATTACACAACAATCCAGAAGAAGTTTTTACATCAGGAAAAAGATATTTTTTTATGACACTAAGGACGGTGTAATTACACCACGTGAAAGACCCTGAACCTCTTATATTCAACCCACAGAAAGATAATATTTTTCTCTTTCTTTACAGGAAAAAGACAGTTACAGAACTCAATATTAGAAAAGATAACGAGAAAACATATTTAGCAACAAATTTTTAAAGTGACATACCTACTAAAAGCTGTTCTAATGTGCGAGTCAACACAGGCAGTCAACTGGAGCAACCAGAAAACCACGGCTGAAATGCAAAACAAAAATTATTTCATTACCTCGCTAATCCTGTAGGATCCTGAAGCAACACCCAGATGGAGACACACAAGTGGGAATCCAGGCAGGCTCAGATTTAGTCCAAACCTATCAGGCAGCAGGCCTGCTGTTTGCACCAATTTGTCAAGGGTCTGGACATGTGTAGTTTTACCACCACTCTGTGACCTCCCACGTCCTTTTATGATGTCTGAGCTTTGTTCCTCTCTCTCTCAAAACAAGGAGCTCAAGCATGTCCATGAGAGCGCCTCCAAGTCTTTCCAAACACCTACGTTATCTCTACACGGAGATTGTACTTCTCAAAACAGAAAGAGGGTAAACAGCACTTAGCATAATATATGGGATTTCCCACACTGATATGCTCCAGGCCTTGGGATCTCCTTCTGCTTTTAACTATTTCCTTCCAACATCTCAGAACAGCAGGAAAGTGTGATGTTCAATCATAAAAGAAACAACAATACTCTGGATTTCTCACTCACCTCGAAGCTCTGTTACAGTGTTAGGAGCTGCCTCAGGGGGGTTTGGTAGGTCTCAGGACATTGTTAAAAGGTATATGGAAAGCATTCTGTGAGAATGAGCACAAGAGTGGCAAAGGACAGCAAAGACCTTGAATGTGCCAAACACTGGGTAGAACAGCATGCTTGTTCTGGGTTTTTTTCATTCTTGTCTAAGAAAGGGTTATTTAGGCATTGCCAGGGGCAGGATACTGCTGATATATGTGGTGTTTTGCCCAGGCCATTGTTGTTGTTTTCAAAATCTCAGACTCTTATGGCACATCCAAGAAATACTTTTTTACATTGCCAGTGCTTAAGGTTTATTCCCACTGCAACAAACTCTGAATCTCACAGTGCAAGCCATACAAACTCAAAATCCTCTCCCTTTATTATGCCATAAATCTGCAGTGAATATGGAAGAGAAGAATAATACATACATGTTTCATAATCTACTCTCTTTCTCTCTTAAACCTTATAATACAAACCTTCCTTAAAATGTGGAATTCAGATACTAAATGTGGCAGTTAAAAATATTTTCAAGAGATGAAAAAACAACAATATAAAAATAATTTTGTGTGAAGCACATTATGGTCCTGATCCTTCTTTTCATTTTACTCAATACTAAAATTCTAAAGACTTCAACAGAACCAGGATCAAACCTCTCAAGAGCAGTGGCATTTTGATGTATTACACTAATACATCACCCTATGCAGCTCCTTGATGATGTATTGCACTAGTGCTTTATCAAAGTGTCATTGGTCTGATGAAGGCATAGCACCTTCTAGCAAAACCCTGTAATGAAAAGTTATGTTGTAGAAGAGGTTATGTTATGTTATATGCTAACCTATGTTTCATGCTGGTATAAGGAATAATATCAGACAAAGAGAGACTAGGTTCTAGGATTGAATGGCAGATAAAGTTCCCATAAGACTTTGGGCTGCTAATGTAGTGCTGTTTGAAATTTTTTGTCCTTTATTTCTTTTCAGTATCTTGATTTTTGGTTTTGATAAAAACAACTAAAATATGAAAAGCACTGTTGAATATTTTCCCTCAAAATTGTGTCTAGGTAAAGGGGAATCTCCTCATTTGGCTCAATCCTTTTTCTCAAATCATCATCAAGACACTTGTTGACTGGGAAGACAGAAAAGTGCAACTGGCTGCACTAAATAGTTTGATACAACTGTTAAACCCTCACCTCCTTTCTCTAACAAAGTAAGACTTCTCAAATTTTCTTACTCATATTGTACATAAAAATCTAAAAAAATGTAAAAGATCACATTACAGTCAACAGCAAAGATAGCAAAACCATTCAGCATAGCTCTAAGCCTATTTCCATTGCAATAGAGGTACCAAATAAACATCGCAGTAATCACATAATGTAAAAAAATGCACATTCTCCTAAAATGAAAATAGCATATTTGATGAGAGGTGTATTATAAGTATCTAATACTACCCCTATCATTACAATTGAGAATACAAAAGAAGGAAGCATGATTAATAATAAACAGTGTTTTGAAAGTTTCAGTCTCCCTGGAAGCCCATGTAAGACCTGGTTCTGCTATCCTTATGCGCGCTGCTTTCTGCTTTATTTGAGCAATACAAATCTATTCGTCCTGGGGTTTTTACTGTTATTTGAAAATAATGGTACTAATGCCAGAATTCAGAAAGGATACAGCCACATCTAAATATAATTGAAAACTAGGTAATACTTTGCCTCAATTTAGATTAGGTATTTGTGAGCTCTGTTTGCTTGAGAATTATAAAAATCACCTTTTGGTATAAAAATGGATTTTTTCTGCTTGTTTTTAGGACACCTCAATTATCCTGGTTTGCATATTATGAATGTGTTTGATGCTCTCTATTCTAACAGCTTTTCCTGAGTTGCAATGTTCTATAAAGGAAGCAAGATATAAACCACATAAGCAGTTACTGGACAGGCCTTGATAAAGTCTTTTCCAAGACTGCAGCTTAAAGAGCTAGACCTCAGGACCTTGCACATCTTTCAGTAATAGCAGAGTACAAGGTATGATCTAGTCTTTGTATAGTTCTATTTATTTATGAAGATTTTCCTTTATATTTTCTAGAAAAAAATAGTATATTCCATGAAAAAGTGTTTGTTATCCCAGACATACTACTAAGGCACTTGGATTTAACTATTTACACGTTATTTAAAATATATAAATAAATAAAATAGGCTTACTAACTCAAATAAATGATAATTTTTTATCATGTTTAGGTTTCAACTAGCCTACCTTTTCTGCATTTCCAGGATTTTGCTAAGAAATACTGTTCTAATGACATCTGTCAGAGTATACTTCAGAAATTATCCTAATTCGTGTAAGTTGATGGACACTGGATTAAACCTAATTTTATCAGACTTCTTGGAACTATTTAATTACCTTTTTTTTGGAATTTTTTTTTGATAAAGAAGATCTTGTTATTAAGAAGCAATGTGAAAAGCCAAGAATGAGACTTCTAACAGTATTTAACATATAAGTACAAAGGAACACTGTGATGTTGCAGAAGATCATAATTTTTACTGTACATTCTAAAGACATTAATGAAAATACAAAATGTTGAACATTCCCAACTCTCTTTTAAATAGTAGAACTTTAGAGAATTAATACTTTTATTGTAGTAAAATACAAGAAATATTATGATGTGCCAAAATATCAAATTCGGCATCTATGGGTAGACATATTGCAGTTCCTATGTATGTTTCATTAGCTCAATATTACATTTATAAATAGGTGAAAACAATGAAAAACTTAATAAGGAGCATTTATCATGGGCTCTATCAAGTTTAAATATATGCTACCACAGTGCACTGTAGGTTCATATTTACTGAAAATCAATTTCCTCTTCTACTGCCAAGTACCAGTAAACACCGTTATGGTCCAGCATTTGTAGCATTTATTAAGTTTTACTTGACATTTGTAACAAACAAACACTGATCTTTTAAAGCTATAGTTAATTTTTCCTCCTTTTGCCATGTATCCATTACAGTAGTTTATATCAGTCATTATTTGTTAGCAATGTTCAGTAACGGCCTGACAGACCTTTCTACATTAATATAGCTGCAAAACCTAGTTCACTCAGTGTTGTAAAATTATAGGTTAGATTTTAGTGTATGTCAACTGTATTGCAGGTGATAACAAAAACTGATCTCAATTTTCGATTTGGTTTGTTATAGTACTGGATTAGAGGGGTAAGCCAAGTGTTTTTCTTGTCCTTTACCCAAACTTTTCTCTTCCTCATTCATTCTTTGACTAGAAAGAAGCTTTCCACTTTTGCATAATGTTGTATATTCTGTTCTACCATGGGTCTTTCATTGCCACCACACAGAAATTATGATCCCATCTTGTCCATTTTTTACTTCTTCCTCTCCTTGACCATACTATTTGTCTTCTGATTATAAACCTGAGAAGAAAAATAACACAAGACATAATGCCTTTCCTCTGATAAATATCTTTCAACTTACTATGTGTTTTGCAGTTTAAATATCATTTTTACAGTAAATAATGTTTCATGGTGGAAAAGGTTTTAAAATTTTAAAATATAGTAAAATAAAAATCATATTGAACAAATTTATATGGAAAAAAATTTTCATTTATCTCTGAAGATCTGTGAGTTCAATGCGGCAAGTTAACTTTCTTGTTTTTGCAAAGATTGTATTGAATTGGGCTTTGAGACATGATTGAATAAAAGATTATTTTGACACTGAAACCAACATAACTGTGTAAATTGGATTCTGCAAGAACTGTATGTTCTTCATTTAATAGGCTTAGATTCCTGCATGTATCAAGAAGCCTGTCCAGACTGTGACATAGCCAGAGAGAGGCTGAGTGAAAGGCACAGCACCAGTTCTGAGGAGCTGTCCAAGGAAAGGTTGGTCACAGCCATTAAGGCAATGGTGAACTCAGAACTGACACTTCTCAATATGCTTCAGAGGAAGTAATACTTTAAAAGTTTGCTTTTATGACAATCTCCTGCTAATGCTCAGTCATCTGCAAAAAGACACCCCATCGCTTTCAGCTATCCAAGGGTGAGATCTGATTTACACAGGTGATCTTGGTAAAGACAAAATTACTTCCTGCAAATATTTTCTCTACACGTGTTAGCTATAATGGATTGACAGTGACCTCCCCTTCCCCACTGAGCTGGTGGCTGCTTGCATTTTTTCACGCAGCCTACTTTTCACTTGAAAAAGAGTTGACAGAGAAAGTCAGTATTTTGGGTTGTGTCTGTCACAGTATGAAATGTGACAGTTATCTAACAGTGCTGTAGGAAAAGAGCAAACAAGTATTTTTCATATGTAAAATCACTTGGCTTTTATGTACCCAAGCTGACAGACAAGAGTGGTTACAGATATTTATGTCCGTGTGCGCGCATAGATCTCCTAAGTAGGGTCGTGTAAGGTAATATCAGAGTAACAATCATCACTGAAAGTTATTCTAAAACATCTTTTTATTTATTGTAGATTCAGTGACTATAAAACCATAAACATTCATACCCATAACTCGAATAATACAGGTGAGAGTGATTCCATGAATTGATTTCTGTGTGAATTAGAATTATACCTTTTGGAAAATTCTGATTTCACACCCTCAAAATATGTTAATAGCTTAGGGTAATTTTTCAATTCACTAGAAGTTGCAACCACTAATAAAATTATTCATATCAAAACATTTTTTTTTAGTGGTTGAAACCCTGATTTCTGTGGATTACTTTTGTATTATGCTCATTTCTTCCTACTTAGTAGGACCGGCAAAACTTCAGATGCAAATTTATTCTATTTTGCACATAGTTCTTCTACATAATATGAAATCATGCAACACTAATGTTTTACATAAAATGATGCACTTATTTGTCAGCATATTATTTAACTGTTGTTTAACAGAACCCACATTTAAAAATGTCAGACATTCCTCCTTCAGCACAGAAAAACTTTGAAATATGTTTCTATCTACATATATTTGGAAGACATACAAATTTCAAATTAATTCAGAAAAAATCTTCAGAGATTAAAAAACAATAATACAAAGAAGACTATTAAGATTTGTTTAACCTGATCTGACACATCTCCTTTTTTCCCCTGATTGTTTACATTCAGCTCTTACCGCTACTGAATTGCTATAGAATTATATTTTTTGGTTACTCAGAGTCCAGTGTCAACCCCAGTACTGAGAGAGCGTGTTTGTAAAAGGACACAACCTGCTGATGATAAATTTTACTTTTATTTTCTGGAAATTTCTTGAAGTCATCTGTGTCGTCCTTCAGAATACAGCTGCATCCATTCAGGATGCTGAAGGACACATGGCTCACTGCAGGCACAAATTCTCCATGGTTATCCTCGCAGATTCATACCATGCTCATTACTACAAGTGAGAATTCATCACTGTTTCTCAAGAAAAAATGATCCTAATGATACCAATGCAAACTTCAAAAGAAACGAAAAAAGATTTCTAATTAGACTTCTTGTGTGAAATGCTTTGAATCATATTCCATAGGTGAATTATTTATTTATTTCCTTAATTAGAATATAAGGTGATCAGTACTATATAGGAGGCACTTTTGACAGAATAATACTAAATGTTTCTGAAAATTTGGGTTAGCATGACATATGCTGTGTTACTTACATATTTTAAGCAGCAGTACTGTGGTACTACTTACTTCAAATAAGCTTGTATGGTGTTATGGTTTTAATAAGCTCATTCCTAAATTGAGAAAGAACATAAATAAAAACAGTGGGATTCATGATATTTATTACTGGTGCAGTATTGTGTCTGAAAAAAAAAAAAATAGCCTTAAAAACTACACTGATATATATTTTTTTAATTATTCTTATTTCTTTTTCTCATTCCTTGTGCCAATACATTCTCCTCCTCCTTGTGTCTTTTAGTTTTTCTTGGTTTGTTTTTTTGTCGTTAATTTTTTCTTTTCCCCGTAAGAAATCCATAGGGTCAGTCTTTTCTACCCATTGTATTTCCATAGCTGATTAGATCATCAACTATTTACTAAATTTCTACAGCAACTCATAACGAACAGATGAACAGATGACTGAAGTCTGATGAATTACCTACCAGAGTGTGAACAGTTCTCAGTTCATACACAAATAGCACATAAAAAGTGATCAGTAATTCATGTCATTTTGTGACTTAAAATTTAATAACAAGCAACTAATCAATGAAATAAGTACCCGTTACTTTTTGAAAATGTAACGACAGTCAACTTTCAGGAAGTAGACTTCAGTGAAAAAAAAAAGCTTTAAAAGTTACTGTTTAATGTATGCAACGACTGAGTGAATAAGATAGCAAATTGGCTGATTACTATAAAGTACTCAGGATGGTTGCTTTCATCCTCCAGGTGGGGATTTGGTTCCTGCACAGGGAGGTTTAGGTGAAATGGGGACTCAGACTCCTGTCCCTGAATTTTGTGTATCCAAGCAAATTAATAGTTTTAGAGGAAGAGGAAAGCATGCTACACATTCCACAGCCGCAGCTGCAGACGTTAGACTCTAGCATTCAACTCTCAAAGCATCATGCTCTTTTCAGTGTTTGCCACTTTCTCCTTACTTCCCCCATTAGGTCTTTCGAAAGCCATTGCACCTTTACATGCCAGTAGAGTATGTGCCCTGTGCCAAAGGGTTATTTTCTGCTACAGACTTTGATCAGAAGGAAGCACTCTTTTACATATTTTTATCAAAAAAATACCCATCTTTTCCTGGATTTACTGTTTTTTAGAACCAATTTCTAACTTCACATATTAAAAGAAGGGTAACTGCCTTTATCCTCTGACCATGTACATATCCTGACCATTTATTTTAGCATCTTTTGCTAAACTGTTGTAAAAAATTAACTTGCAAGTTAAGTGTATAAGTTGGGTGGATAAAATCCTACCAAAACCCATTCAAATTCCTTAAGACAAAGTAGATAACACCACAAAACACACAAGAAAATAGTAGAAAATTAGAAAAAAAAATTAATACTTGCAAAGTAGATAAATAGCTACCAAATTGATGAATTGATATATAATCTAAGAGTTGGACCCAATGATCCTTATGGGTCTCTTCCAACTTGGCATATTCTGTGATTCTGTGGTTATTTTGCCTCATAATTTTTTTACTCAATCTTTAGTGACCATACAAATATTCCCATAGCAACCACTTATGATATTACAAATAAAGGGTTATAGCTTAAGGGGAAATAAGCTGTGCATGAAGATCATACAACTTCAGAATAGAAATTATACTTTCACACAAACATGTTTAGTATATCAATAAAAATATGAAAGTGGAATTAAAAATATCAAGAGCATTGTTCTCAGCATTGTGCTTTCCAAGGCTTTCTTTTTGCTTTGACTACTGGGTTTTAGACTTTAAAGAGCACCTTTGAATTAAAAAGATGTAACTGTCTGTTGTAATGGTGAGTACGAAATGATGGTCTATATATGGAAAATCTAACCTACAACACTTACTACTAACCAAAATGTCTAATTCCATGGAGTCTGCTGCTTTGCTTCTCTAACTGAGAAATATATACAAGTCTGGAAATGTCATATAATTTGCTGAAGATTCTAGACAAAACATAAGGGTATGACCTTTTTTACATTGTGACTTACTGATATCTTGTACTCTGAAGTTTTATTTTCTATTGCCCTCTCTCAAACTTCATCTTCATTGAAAAGACTGAATAGAAAATACTTTTAGTGACTCCTTATGATGTTTCAGCGTATACACTGAGGACCAAAATGTTAAAAAATTGTAAACTTCAATGGAATATTTTTATAATGGAAATATTTTTTCAAATTAATTTCAAAATTAAATTCTGTTTGAAACATGGAGTTTAAAACAGTATCATATTATTTTGGGTGGGGTTTAGAAATATCTCACTCAAAATCCACTAAGTCCCATCCAGCTACATGGATAGGATGAGCTCCCCAGCCTTACAATTTGATGGACTAAAGTTTTTAAGAAACTTTATAATTTCATATTTTAATTACAATGCTTTTAGTATTTCCTATCCAATTATGGGGGGAAAATGTAAATGAAGACCCTGTTTGAATTGTTATTTAATATCAGCCTTCATAATTGTGAAGCTGATTAGAAACATGCTGTTTTCCTGAAAGTGTCAGTAATTCTAAACAAGACCATTTCCTCTTTTTTAGGTTCAATGTTTGTAAGGACTGGATCTTGGTCTATTTCCCAAAACAGAATTATCAGGTTACCAAAACCAAAAATCTACATATCGAGAAGCTGTGAAACCAGTAGGTTCTTGAAATCCTTGAAACAGCAAAATTTTGCTGTTAGACTATATTGTTCAATACACTATGTATGTTACTTTTCCTATTCCTGTCCTTGTGTTAGCTTTGAAAAGGAATTGATAGTTTATGGTACCTCTGTTGGTCCTGAGCTTTGCCTTTTGATATTGTTGTTTTCCTTTCTATACTTCTTTAATTTAGATATTCAGCAGATGTTTAGAGGAATATTTACAACACAAAGTATGTCAGTGTCCTCCCATGAAAATCTATTTTCCATGATGACATTAGTGAGGTAAGAAGTTAAATCCTTCTAAAACATAGTGAGGTACAAGGTCCAAAAATCAATAAGAAATTTCTTGGATTTCTCCTGCTATTGTCTCCAGTCAATCAGGTCAGAAATGAGCAATAACTATTCAAAGTTTTCAAATAGTCTTGAAAAGTCCTGAAAAAACAGAATAAATATAATAACAATTTTGTACCATACATTAATTTTAAATCAAAATGTCCATGAGGTGAACTTAATTCTCATGTTAAGTTTTGACATTTAAAACAGATCTAGATAGCACTCAGGATTTTTGTAAACTGATTTTCTTTAGAACAGGAGAGTTCTAATAACCCCTTAAGTAAGCTAAAAGTAATTTAATGCAATTTAGATGTATTCAACTGTGTAGTTACATCTTGATTAAACTTATTGTAGGCCTAATTATAATCACATGTTGATTTTTTTTCTTCTCTATCTCTTTAGAGTTAAGGTTCAGTTGCATTATTTTTATCAGCTTACACTTTAGAAACACATCACCAGTTTTTTGTTCTATTTTCTATTTAATTCTATTTTTTTCATTCTATTTCCCTAGATTTTATTTACAAGACTATGATTCAGAAGAGAAAAACACAAAGAAATTCTCCTAATTCTATGAAACATCACTACATTACCCCATAGTAATGAAAGGCTATTATGCTTCAATTTGGTCTGTACACTCAAGCTCCCTAAAGAAATGGGTTTCTGAATTGATTATAATTTGTGTGGAATTGACTGTACATGCATGTTAAGCAATTTTCTTCAAAATTATACAAAATTGGAACATCACCATAGCAATATTCTATTGTATGCAATTGTAACTAAATATTATAATCTTAAATAGAAACTTGTTTGATATGTATCACGGTCTGTAAAATCCAGTCTTACTGAAATGAATTTTTAAAAAGAGTGCGTGTTTATGCAAAATAAATTTTTCAGAATTTGCTAGGAATGAAATAAAAGTCCAAGGAAGTTCAAGTGAGTGTTCAGTGAAAACACTTTAAAGTAATGTGTTTAAGGGCAGTCAGTAGCAGAGAAGATGAGGTCAATTTTATTGCTCTCTTCCAGGAGCATGGTACTTTTTCTCCAGGTCTCTAAAGAACCTAGCAGTGCTTTGTACAGATGATACCAGCATTTCAGGGCCAGCTGCAGGATGTTAGCCACACATTTCAAGTAAGAATTATGAGAAGGTTCATTCAGTTCCCAAGATGTATCATACTGAAGACTTTTTAAAGTTGGTATTTTGCTTCTTGCCACTAAAAAAAATTCTTGAATAGGAGCTCTTCCTTTATCCCAAAATAGAAAGTCAACAATACTTAGGCTCACTTCAAACCATCTGTTTACACTCATTTCTATTGCAAACTTCTCAGTCATTTGCATTTTGCCCAAGCTGTCAGTTATGCCTTTGCCAAAGTTAAATAACATCCCACAGTTGTGGTAGTTCTTTTCAATCGTAGTGCTAGAAGAAATTTTCAACAACAGAAGGAACATCTTATGATATCTTAAATTAAGGTAAAATTATGTAAAAAGCAAAATTTTGCTGTTAGACTATATTGTTCAATACACTATTTTTAAAATTTGTATTATCAATATACAAGTATATTAAAAATATACAATGTAAATACAGACTTTTTTTGTACAAGTTTGCCATGTAAATAATGCTAGCTGTAGTCTGCAAAAAACATGAATTTATAATTTTCCCCCAGCTTGATAGAAAAAGAGTTATAAGCGATATATGACTCTGAGATCATTAGCATCTAAAAATAGCTTAAAATTTCTTATCTTCCTGGTTTAATTTTTTAAGTAGTTTCCCTGTTCCTCACGGGGATATTTTACTTGAAAAGAAAAAAAAAAAAAAAAATGAGGCAATGAAAACCCTCTTATCAGGAAATCTCATATTCTTTTTTCACTGTGTTTTCAAAAATATCTCCTTCCTTTTGACTTCAAAATTCAGAATACTGAAGTATGTTGTACTACTTTTCAGTGTTATTAATGTACCATTATGCATAACGTGGAGTAAAAACAGGATTTAAAAGAAATAAAGAAAGAGAAATACAGACAAATGACACAATATTAAAGAAAAATGCTTTGCTGGTCACTTAACAGCAATGGGTTTCTTGAAGATTGTTTAAAAAGAGCTGGTCATTGACCAGTTTTTTTTGCTATAGATCTCTGAAGCCTGGGGGTGATAATATCAGGGCTTGAAGCCGATAAACACAGAAAGTTGTGCACAGAAATATTTGCCTTAATAACTAAATTTAAAAATTGACAAACTTGAATGGATTTATATTGTAATCAAATATGTTTCCCCATTCATATTCCATCTACCATCTGTTGTCTACAGTAATTTAAGGATTACAGAATTGAGTTGACACATTTGGCTGTATTAATTTAAAATCCAAATCACTAAGAAATGAGAGAATTCTTTATTCTTTCCTTTCTCAAAATATGATCTAAAAAAGCACCAAATCCCTCTTCATAGCAAGTTCTGAATTGTCAGCTGAAGCAAACAATTTCCTATGTAGATAACAGACTGGCAGAGACAGCTGCAATGCAGTTTCTCACCACCGCCTTACTAGTGTGTGTTTGATCTCACAAGTAACTCTTTTGGGAAAAGAGATCACTCCATTTCTATTGATGATAAATTTTGCTATTCTAAAGGTTGTCCTAAAATAGATGGTTCTTACTGGTGATGGTTTAAGGAAAACAATACTGATAACAGATATATCAGCATACATATAGAATAACTTAGTTGGTTTCAGTGCTGTTATTTCATTCTTCAGCAACAGAACAAAGATATGGTTTAAAGACATACATTGTAGGAGAATGTAAGCCAGATACATATGATGATTTTAAAAGATTTTGGCAAGGGGATAAAAAAGTGAGAAAAGAAAGTATAAAAGACAGGAAATACTCAAAAACCAATGAGGTATCAGACTTTGCTTTTGACTCATTCAGAAATCAGTAAAAAATTCCCCTGTACATCTAGTCATGAGCAGCAAACTGTTGTCAGAAGCAGTCTGATGGTCTAAGAAGATAATGTGAAGAATCTTAGACTGTGTGGCCTATGTTAGCAGGCCATCTGCTGCGTCTCCTCAGAACTAGATATCTAAAATTTTTAAAGATTTAGATGTTTAAGTATCAAACAACTTCAGTATTTTTTAGCTTCACTTTGGACTTTTATAAACTGAAACTGCAGTGCCAATGAACCTGGCAAATTATCTTTCCATTTACATGCAATCATAATTAACATACTTTGAGCATCAGGAAGAAGGTATTTGGAAGGTCTTAATTTTTTTTATGTTAGGGCAAATGGTAGTGTGGGTATACAAAATTTAATTTTGATTCCAACAGTGGTCTGTTTGTGATTTATAAAAACTTTAACTTAATTTCTACTTGCTTTAAAAACAAAGTAGAGAAAATCTTTTGGCAGGTAGGATTCTGGTTTAAAGCTTTGAAAAACAGTTGTCTTCTGCAGGTGCTGTTCTATAGTCTCTTATCTAAACATGTTGGTTTTAAATGATAGAAACAAAATAAAGAGCTTTTTGTTTTCTGGTTACAAATGTCTCTTTAAATCTTAGGAACCAGAAATGGTTCTTGAGTTTCAAGGTGAAAAAATTATATCTAGTTTTAGCGAAAGACATACAGAAGCCAGGGGTCAGTGCATTCAAAAAGCTCTAACAACATGGGCATAACAGATATCTAGACTGAGATATTATCTTTTATTAAATCAACTGTCATGTTGGAAAAATAAGCCAAGCTTTCAAATGCACAAGCCCTTCTTCAGATCTGAATGAAAAGCTTTCTGAAGGAAAGAAGCAGATTGAAAAACACTGATTACAGTTTGGTTAGCTTTGCACCAACTAAACTAGCTATCAAATATTCTTCAAATCTTAAAAAAGTCTTTAACAGAAAGATTATTTTTCCAGATTAATGTTTCTTACACTGCTTCACCAGCAAGTAGCCTGGGGGCTCACAAGAACTTGGGAGGGGACACAGCTGATCTCAACTGGCCCAGGGGATATCCCATACCTTATAGTGTCATGCTCAGCAATAAAAGTTGGGGAAAGAAAGAGAAAGGGGGGGATGTTCAGTGATGGTATGTGTCTTCCCAAGTGCCTTTTTACATATGATGAAGCCCTGCTTTCCTGGTAACGGTTGAGCATCTTCCTGCCAACAGAAATTATTGAATGTGTTGGTTTGCATTGCTGCATGCTTTCCCTTTAACTGTTAAACTGTCATTATCTCAACCCACAAATTTTCTCACTTTTTCTCTTCTGATTTTTTCCCCCATTCCACTGTGGGAGAAGCGAGTAAGTTTCTGTATGAGGCTGAGATATCTACCGGGGTTAAACCACACAGCAACAGTATTTTTTTTATTTTCTTATCTAGCTGCTGATCTAATAATATACATTTCTTCCATCTAGGTTACTTGTTTTGCAAAATAAATTCCATCACATGTTCAGAAAAATACTGAACATTCCGCAGATGCCATTAGGGTTTAAAGTGAGGATTGTTAAGCTCCAGTGATGGCTGTGTCCTCTCCCAGACTTACTGATTCTTTCACACAAAAACACATAGTGAGGTAAAATTATAAGAAGTGATGGAAGATCCATCCACTCCAGGACATTAGGGAGATGCAAGTAAACTCTGGAGAAATGCCTGTTTATTGTTTTCTTCAGATACTGCAACGGTGTCTTTTTTTCTCACTGTTTATTATCACAGAATCACAGAATCTGCCAAGTTGGAAGGGATCCAGAAGGAACATTGAGTCCAACTCCTGGCCCTGCACAGGACCATCCCCAAGAGTTTTGCCTGAGAGTATTGCCCAAATGTTTCTTGAGTTCTGTCAGGCTTGGTGCTGTGACCAGTTCCCTGGGGAGCCTGTTCCAGTGTCCAACCACCCTCTGGGTAGAACCTTTTTCTAATCTCCAACCTAAACCTCCTCTGACACAACTTCAGGCCATTCCCTCAGGTCCTGTCGCTGGGCACCACAGAGAAGAGATCAGTGCCTGCCCCTCCTCTTCACCTGAGAGGAATGCATAGAAATTATCTGAGCAGCCAGAGATCAAGTTATGAAAGCTAAAGCCTTGAGAGAATTAAACTTGACCAGGAACATCAAGGGCAACAAGAAAAACTTTTATAGGTGTATTGGTGATAAAACGAAAACTAGGGAAAATGTGGGCTCTCACTGAAAGGAAACAGAAGAGCTGTTTTTCCAGGGCATGGAGAAAACTGAGGTACTCCATGATTTTTTTCATCTCAGTCTTCACCAGCAAGTGTTTCAGCCACACCACCCACATTGCAGAAGGTGAAAGAGGGTATTGGGAGAAAGAGGAACCAACCACTTGCTGCAGGAGAAGACCAGGTTTGAGAACATCCAAGGAACCTAAAGTACACAAGGCTATGGGACCTGACAAGATACACCCACAGGTCCTGAGGGAACTGGCCAAGAAAGTGGCTAGGCTAGGGAGTTACAGGCTGTCAGTCTCACCTCTGTGCCTGGCAAGATCATGCAGCAGATTCTCAACTCCAGTGCCTGCAGCACCTCCTCCTCTTTCTGCGCTGACCTCAGTGTCTGCAGGTTGCTTCTTTCACATATTCTCGCTCTGCTCTTGTATACTTAATGTGTAACTTTCCTACGTGAAATACTTAATACAGGCAATACAGAGCATCTGGACCCTGTAATTGTAATTTTTGAAGTTTGTAATTTTTTAGAGTCATGTGTGGGTCAGTGATCTGAACACAATCATTTTCAATGCACACACAATTAATCAGCTCATTAAATATGGAAAAGTCACGGTGGAAGTTAAAATACAGGTCACCTATTTATAAAAAAAACATTTTGCCCTTGAGTTGCTGATGTAGCAGCTCTTCCTACATTTTGTGTCTACCATCTGTGTAAAGAAAGCTTGGTATTGGGACCTAAAACGGTAATCAATGTGTGTATATATATATACATAAAATAGTTGAATTACAAAGACATATTTTATTGATTTTTAAATTACTCTAGCTAGTGGTTGAAAGACTAAATTGGTAATTTTGAAGAGAAATCAACATAGCTCAACAGATTAATCAAAGCAAATACTGATAGTACTTTGGTTTGCACTTTATCAGTTTGATAAGATATGAGGGCTTATGATCCTTACTGTTAATTAGTTAGATTTTGAGGAAGTCAGTAATGGTCACAAAAATAGGGACTCACTGTGTTTTTATAAAGACTCTACTTCACAGTCAGACCCAAAGAGAAAGAAAAAACCTTGTCTTTAATGTGGCCCAGGTAAACGGACAACAGGGATGAGATACAGCAAAGGAAACATCTTAAACTCTTAAACTCTTAAAATAGTCAAGGTTGGTAACCCTTAACCACCAATCACAGAGTAATATTTTTCCTTTTTTTTCATTCAATTCAATGAAGTACAAGCAGCAAGCAAAATCTTTACTCAAATCCACATGATATTTCTAATTTGCCAAAGTACAAGGAAGCCTTAGCATAAAGCTTATGTTTATCTATTTTAGAGTGCCTTATATGTATTTATATTGACAAGTGGTGTCCCTCTGGGCATTAAGTCTTGATCAATGACATAGACTCAAGCAATGTCAGCAACTTTGCAGATGACACAAAGATGAGCAGTGCAGTTGACACAAGAGAAGAAAGGGATGCCATCCCGAGGGACCTGGACAAACTTGAAAAGTGGGTCCATGAAAATTACATGAAGTTCAACAAGTACAAGCGCAAGCGCAAGGTGTTGCACCTGATTGGGGGCAATCTGAGACATGAGTACAGACTGGCAGATGAATCTAATGAGAGCAGCCCTGTGGAGAATGTTCTTGTGGACTAAAAGTTGGACATGAGCGAACAGTGTGCACTTGCAGCCCAAAAACAACATCGTCCTGGACTGCATCAAGAGAGGACTCGCCAGCAGGTCAGGGTGGTTGATTCTGATTGTGAGACCCCACCTGGAGTATCACACAAGAGTGGAGAGTGGACTCCTGGAGTCCTCAGCACAAGAAAGATATGGACCTGTTGGAGTGAGTCCAGAGGGAGGACATCCATGAAGATGATGAGAGGGCTAGAGCACCTATCCTATGAAGACAGGCTGAGAGATTTGGGGTCTGCATGGAGAAGAGAAGGCTGGGAAAACTTCATTGTGGCCTTCCAGTACTTAAAGGGAGTTTATAAAGAGGAAGAGCGACTTTTTACACAGGGTAGTTAGGAACTTGAAGAGGCTGCCCAGAAAGATTATGGACTCCTCATCACTGGAAGTGTTCAAGACCAGGCTGGATGGGGCCATGAGCAACCTGATATGATCGTTGGCATCCTTGCCCGTGGCATGGGTGTTGGAACTAGGTGATCTCTAAGATCCCTTCCAATCCAAGCCTTTCTATGAATCACATATGCACACATTTTAAATATAACTCTAGAAATCTTATGTCTAATTATACATAGGAAGATATTGTTAGAAGTATATTAATTCTAAAGATATTTCATATATCACAGGGTATTCAGACTGATTTTCATATGGATATCAGAAGCCAACCCCACATAAGCCTAGAAGCAAGAATATAAACAAATAATTTCAAATAATGCTAGTAGAAATCATAATCCAAAGCTGTGAATCATACTGTGAATGCTCCAGAAGATTCATGCCACATTAAAAGTATTAAACTGGGTCTTTGTTTGTTTTCTGTTGCTTTAGTGAGAAGGTATGTCTTCTAACCTTATTTAGTGAAAAAAATTTGGCAGGGTTTCAGAACTGTTAGATCTTCTATCTCAACTTCATATTTTGTATATCTAAGCAGGCATTTTTGAGAGGAAGTACTGGTTTTACCACTTTGTTGTCAGACTGTGCTGCATCTGCCATCTAATCATTAGAATGGTTTTCAAAAAGACTAAAGATAGTTCACCAAACAAGAAAAGAAAATACTAATTTCCATTAGAGGCAGTTGAAGGAAGAGGGAAAGGACATAATTATTGCAAATACTTTAGTGACTCTGTCTTTGTTTCATTTTCTACCAGCTGTGATGTCAATGAATATCTAGTCCTGCAAAATTTCACACACGAGTAGTTCTTATTGTTTTTAAATTAATTAATGTCATGATAAAACTATCAACAAGAGACAGGCTATTTAGGATGGAATCTATACCTGTTGTTTAATTTCTGTTTTATACTCTTCCAGGAATGTAACCTCCAGCTGGCTATGTGAAATGGAGCTTAAACCTCTTTTTGACTCTAAAAGTGAGCTGACTATTTTGGGTTTATTTTTAATTTCATAAATATTATAATTATCTTCTAGTTTGTTTCTGTTTCCTTCTTAGTCCTAAATGAATTTTACATCTGTGATATTTCAAATTTTACTCTCAGAATAAGAGATAAATAACATAAAATGGTAAGGAAAGAGACTAATAGCTGAAAAATATTCTTCAGCAACATTACCAAATTGCTAAGTGGATAAGAATAGACTCGAGTGTTAAGCATTTAGGAAGAGAACAACTCTTATCCTATGCTGTCCTCATACATATGAAGTTAATTTACCTTAGTAACAAACAGATAAACAATTTTCTACAGCTTTTCCATACAAGCTCAGTCTGCATACTTAAAGCTGCCAAGGGTTTGGGTTTTTTTTCTGAATATTACTTCTGACATTGTCTATTCAGTGATGAGATAGGAAACAATTTAGAAAGCAAGCTTTTGAAGATTTTCTCTGTTTTTGCAAAGTTCATATATATAAATCCAATTTCTATAGATACATAAGCTGGTGATTTCCAGTGTTCTTGATTTCAGTAGAGCCACACAAGTTTTACAGCAGATAAAGATTCTAAGAGTTTGAACTCCTGTATTCTTCTTGCTTAGAAAATAACATCTAAACTTTCCTTTTTTCTCTTCAGTAGTCCAAATAACATGCTGTACTTTCATCAGTGGATAGATATATTTTTGATTTGTAAATTTATTTTTTTGAAAATCTCTCAAAGTTAAAAATATGTGCAGTTATGCAACTGTTTATGTCTTTGGAAATGATTTATTTTCTTCATACTACTAAATGAAGGAGATGAAACTCAAGAAAGCAAGTAACAGACTGACCTGATGTCACTCTTCTCAGCATAAGTACAGGTTGGTTATGATCAGCAGGAGAAAAAGTGCAAGTGAATAGGGGTTTTTTTACTCTGAATCGTAAACAGGATTTATGACTGCAAAACTCAGTATTCTGTTACTGATAAAAAAAAAAATAAATCCCAGAGAACATTATTCCTTGTGTACAAGGGCAATCATTACATGCGTTACTGGGGTCAGTGGGGAAGGAAAAGACTGAATTATTGGTGTCCTGTTTAAAAGAAAAATGGTAATTAAAATCTGGATCCCCTGTTTATAGGGATTTTCTCACTGGAGAAGAATTCAAATGGAAAAAAAAAAGTAATCATTTTTTAAGGTTTCTCTGTCACTTTTAATCATAGCATATGTACTGTCAGTTAAAGGTTATTTTAATCATCCCATAGATTCTAAGAATATGCACATCCATGACTGCCCAGAAATTGTGACTATCTGTATCCTTCAGACATCCACCAGTAAGTAAACAATGACACGTGGTAGACGCTACACTGGAATGTAACAATATATACATATGCACAGCATTGACAATGTGAAGATTTTTCATGTGTTTGGAAGGTTACTGCAGGGTTAGGGTCAAAGACAGGTGACTCGACCTGCTTCTCTGCCTGTATATCTGAAGTAGGTATTTTTGTGTTCTTTTTGACATGAAAAATTGAAAAGTATGTTAAAAGAAACAAATAAAGAAATGAAAAGGAAATAAAATACTGTTTTAAAAGGGTATCTAAATATGGACAGTGGCTACCTGTGCTCTGTGTTCCACCTTCTCTTATGAAAAATAATATCATTATAATACTTAAAAAATTACTTTTAAAAGTAGCTCATAAATTTAATGCAATATATGGATTCAAGGAAAATAAAGTATATGACTGCTAAAAGCCTTCTCTGTTGAGCTGACAGGTGCTATACATTCTGATAGGGCTATTATTTTTTCTTTTTTGAGATGTCACAGCATAGCAATCTTAGAAGATGAGGTCAAACATTTCTTCTGTGACACTGATTTTTCCCCTTCATCTCGTACCCATGGTAGCCATGCACAACTTTAATTACGTATGTCTTAAGAATTTTCAAACTTGTAGTGATTTCCTTTGCTAACAAAGCACAACAAGAAACAAATCAATTCCTGTTTCCCACATCCCTATATAGAAGGCAAGCAACAAGGATCTACTGGATACACTTTACATCTTAATAAGAATTCTCACCTTAGGAACATTATTTGAAAATTAGAGCATTTCAAGCTTCATTTAGACTGTTGATATCCCTAAATTTTATACAAAATAGTGTTCATTTTATTAAATAAAAATACTGTGACATTAATAACATTTTGTAAAACAAAAAGAAAAAATGTGAAAGTATAGTTTAAAAAAAAGAAACATAAAATAATTCAGTCCAGGTGCAGTCTGTCTGTTAGAAGTTATACAGAGCAAATAATAGGAATTGTAAACCATACAAATGCAAAGTATTCTTAGTCAGTGTCCCTTATACCTACAACTTACAGTGTAAAGGTCTTCCCTCATACTTTTTTTTATTTTTTTGTTGTTTGTTTCAGATGTTCAATGCCATAATAATTATAATATTCCTCTCTTTCTCCAAGAGACTTCGAAAGTTCTCTTGTACATGTCACTTCATTACAGACTTTGGAATATTGGTATGTGAAGTGCACTATTTTTTCTACATGACTGCTGTAGAAGTATGTATCTTGTTTTCAAAATTATTTGCTAACATGACTATGTAAGAGATTTTGTTTTTCTAAAAAAAGATAATAGAAAAGAAGGAAGAAAAAGGCCATTCCTTCCTTCCTTCCCTCCTTCCTTCCTTCCCTCCTTCCTTCCTTCCCTCCCTCCCGCCTTCCCTCCTTCCCTCCTTCCCTCCTTCCTGTAGAAAAAAGACATACTAGTAAATAAACATCTGTCATAAAGGGAATTTACACTCACACTTCCTGCATATCTAGAAATAGTTCATCATTTTTTAACCTACCTGTGAGTACCTGAGAGAATCTTTTACAGATCCTAAAGAAAAAAATACACAGAAATAATTTCAAGATCAGCATCCCATCATCATACTTCTCTAAAGTAAATATATTTTGAATTGAAAAAGTACTGAGAGAAAGACTTATAATTTTCAGCTAAATAAAGGAGAAATTAGGTTGTCAGAGAGCAGAAGTTTTATGGCCCCACTTCTTAAACGTGCAAAAATAGTACTGCGTTTTTTCACAGGCTGTTCTTTGCAGAGTTGGAAGTTGGAAAGGTCACAGAGAAATACTTTTCTAAAAAACCTCCATCTCCTTTCTTAACAGGGTATCAGGCTGTCAGTACACCACCTTAATTCAAATATCTACACTACAGTCTCCCTGTCTTTTCAGTACCTTGCATTTACTAGGGAAGGTAAAAAACCTCAGTGTAGATGCTGGACCTGTTTCCAATGCATTTGGCAACTTCCAGAATACTTTCTCCAAGGATGTCACAATGTTATTTGGAATTTCAAACTCATTTCCCTGTGGACTATTGAACCCTTTTTTTTCGCAAACGTGTTTCTTTCACCTCTCAATTCCTTCTTCTCTGAAAACTCTATTCTCTCTTCTTGAAAATAATGTGATTTCTTGTGACTGCTGAACGTCTGAAAAGGCAAATCAGCGGCCACAGTGCTTCCACAAGGAGAAAGCTAAAAATCCCCCTAAACCCCAGAAACTGTCTTGCATGAGTGAACCTACCACCTATATCTTGATTCTCTTTCGCTCTTTCCCTCCTTGAATTCTCCTTGAAAAAACTGCCTGAGAACTTATCTTGATTTTGGTGAAGTAGACTGCAACAAGGGATTTGCTAATCTGTTCTTTTACAGTTTTCTCACTCTTGTCGTTAGTTAATATAGCCCTGCCAGGTCTAGAGCAAGTTTCTGTAGTTTTGTTCTGAATAACTTACAACTGTTCTCACATTCAGTTCCTCTCTTTCATTTTCTGTAAAAGAAGCAGAATATTAAACCAAGGTGAGCACTGTGCTATAATTAATATGCAGGTGGCATTCACAGGAAGCTGCCAAGCAGAAACATATAAGACTTGATACAGTACATTTTTCCCATTAAGTCATATCATTGTAATAACTATCAATTAAATAGCAAAAGTAACTTCCACTGAAGATACTATCCCTTATTTCCTTTCCTGGGAGTAGAATGTATTATCAAAGCCCAGCAGCTTCTGCTCAAAAGTAGATCAACCAGGTTTTAAAGCCAGGAAGTGCCACTGTAATAAAAACTAGAAAGAAGTACATGGATTCTCTGGTACTGGTTTTCTCACAGCATTAACAACCAGGGAGAGTGAACAAACAACAGATACCATGCAGCTACTCTGTGACTAAAAGTCAAACTGGTCTTGGAAGCATTTTTGGCATCTGTTTTCCATAACTTTAAATGAATGACACATTTGTGCAAGACAGTTACAAAAGATGGTTTGGGTTGGTTATGGTAGTAAAGCAGTTTGGAAAACTGTATGTCCTGAACAGCTAATTAAAAAAAATAGGGTTTTCATTTTACAGGAAACTAATCATCTCGGTGGTGGGGGTTATATTTGTTTTTTTTTTTGTTTGTTTGCCTGTTTGTTTGTTTGTTTTCCATTCTGCAAAGTAGAAAGACTTGAAAGTCCTTATGACAATAGTAGTTGATATCTTTCAATATTTTGTCAGAACCATTTGGAGCCTCAAAAGACTAAACTTGGATAGTCATGCTCCTAATTGCCTAATACCCTGTTTATTCTTCAAAATTTGCCATGTATAAATTACTAATTTTAATAATTATATGTCTCTTTTATTGTTTTGTTTCATCTAATCAGCTAAACTATTGTTATAGCAGGGGAGAGAAAAATATCACTAGCATGCATCCAATCATCATAGGGTAGATATTTGAAGTAGATTGTATGGATCACTGCCTAAAAGTGCAGATCCAATTGATGCATCATTTACAGACCTACCTTTTCTGAATTATGTACTTGGATTGAGATTATTTAAATTTCAAATACTTAAGAAGAACAAATATTAATCTGCAGGAAGATGTCTTGGACTTATGAAAGACTTCAGTATTTTTGTATACTTTTTCTCATATAGATTATTCCAATTTTAATAAATATTTCAGACAATTATATATATATTGTTAACATTAGTATAAACATATTAGACAAAATGATCACAGCTTATTATGTTCTTTTTAATGATATAAATATGAAAAGAAGTGTCTCCTAAAAATTGGTAATTTCTCTTCTTAATATCGGTAGGACACGAAGTACAAATTTGTTTTCATGCAATACTATGCTCTTGATGGATCTTGTTGGGTTCCTGCACGGTAATATAAAAATTCCCTAAAACCACATTTTCACGTAGTTAGAAATTTAGGCAGCTACATACCTTTGAAGCAAATCCACAGCAAGGAGTTTGCTTTATATCAGTGTCTGAATATGTGGGGATTTTGTTTATTTTATTGTTTGTTACTGGGTTTTGTTGTGTTATTTTAAAAGAAAATTTTTTCAGTCAGTGTTTCTTGAGCATTGAGTCACTCTAGGAAGAGAAAAACAGAGAGCAAGAGAGAGGGAGGGGGGAAAAAAAAAGACTTCAAGTCTGCCATTCATAGGGAACCAATTAATTGCTATTACAGGTTACAATGATGAGAGAAAAGACAGAATGATTCTGGGACCTAATATGTCACTGAGATAAAATAGCTACAAAGTTTAACCTGCTAGTACCAATAAGATCATAGGATGATTTGGGTTGGAAGGAATCTCAGCGGGTCTTTAGTCCAAACTCCTGATCAAAGAAGAATCAGATATGAGGTTAGACGATATTATCCAGGGTTTTGATCTAGATAGGTCTTGAAGATCCTCTAAGAAAATTATAGCATATATTAGGCAATCCATAAAGAAAAGGGTATTTAGAAATTACTAATCTAATTCCTGCCTTTGTAATAGAATATTTTAAAATAAAACACTAGTGAAAAGAACCATGCAATATTACATTAATATTCTGCCATCTGCAAGCTGTTTATTTAAATCCTCTATTTTTAAAAAGGACATAACTTATGTACTCTTTTAAAAGTTTTTACAAATGCATATTTTGGCAAGGATTTTTAATGTCTTTTATATTTGATGTTACTGAAACACTATTAGACAGTATTATTTCTTTGATCACTTTTACCCCAGAGGATCTCAGCTGTGTCTTATAATCAGGGAACATGATTGTTTGACATGTTATAATTTTCCACAATAGCAGTTTTGGTTCAATATTTATATGTTATCAGATGGATCTGTGCATAATTTAGATCTGGGGGTGGGGTGTGGTTTTTTTATGCTTTCAAGATTCAGAGACAGGAGTACTGAAGTGTATTTTCAGGGAAGGTTCCCAGCGTGCTCTTTGTAATGCTGTTAAGTGTGATTCTTTTCCATTAATCAGACATAGAGACATGCAAAAATACTTATAGCAGTGGATATGTTCTGAGTGTACTGAATCTTCTCATTATATTGATCATGATTAGTATGATTGCCTTTCTTTAATAAGAAAAATAAATCCAGATTTACATATGAAAGAATTAAAGATCACATTAAAAAATGAAAACAAATGTGTAATTAAGGAGAAGTTTTAAGGAAATAGTTTCCTACACTTAAGAGTACATCTGTATTCCACTCAAAACTGTACTTTTTAACATAAGCAGCAATTTATTATTAAAAAATAAGATTTTTTATGTATATGGAATAGAAGTTTAATAGGCAGCAGATTCTTAATAAGATCAATATTTCAGCAGTTTGATACAGTCGTTGTACTCTGTTTGCACCTTGTGAAATTTTCTTTCTGACATATTCAAAGTAGGAATGAACAGCAGAGTTTTCATAAGAGTTGAAAACCAAGAAAGTCTAGTGTGGTTCTAATTAATTCCAATAACAAAAAAAAACCTGGGGAAATCATGTATGATAGTTTATTAGTGTCTTCTTATTGCTCAGAATTTTTATTTTCTTATTTTAAATACCTGATCTTCCTGATCTCCTTTTCCTGAGTATATAAAGAATACTATTATTAGACATTAAAAATGATGACACTATTTTTAGAACTCTGATTTTTAAATCATATTTGTTCTATGAAAGGTGGAATTTTGAAAAAAAAAGTAATTAAATAATAGGGAAACTATCTGGGTTTTTAGTTGGTTGCTTTAGTTTGGTTTGGTTTTTGGTTTTAATAAGAAAAACAAAAGCTTGTTATGGGGTACTGAAATATAATAAAGCAGTAGAAATAGGATAGATTATTCAAAAGATATACTCATTGCATAGTAGTCCCAAAAGAAATTCCTTATAGCTCCTAGTACATTAAAAAAAAAAAAAAAAAAAAGTTACAGCTTGAGCAAATGATCAGGATCAAGTCAATGTTGCAAACCTGGGTGGTTTATGATGTTCACTATAACAAATAAATTTAAATCAAAACATAAAGGGAGCTCTCTTAATTGAATTCAAGATGTATTCACATAGACAGAATGGACAGATAACCACAGTGAAGTGAATAATCACAAAGTTCTAATTACTAATTTAGGTTTTAAATCACTCTAGGGCTGAAGGATGTTGTTATGCTCTTTATCCTCCTATTCCCTTTTCTTAGGTAGAGGAATGAAAGGAAATGCACAGGTGGTGTCCTACCTATACTCCCTAACTGTAAAAACATACAGACCACTAGAGTTTGATGGACTTTGAGATTAGTCTTTGAGATCTGGCAGGCCTTTAGCTTTTTTTCTGGTAAAAGCATTGAGATAGCGAAGGACAGCCAAGTCTTGCTTGGCATCTGGATGCAGTGGTATATTTCTACTCTGCTAAAACAACCTACTTCAGAAGAAACAGAAAAAATCCTGGCCCATTTGCCAAGTTTCCTTGAGAACAGAACTGCAGTAGTATTATACACAGGATAGATAAACATCAGAAGTCATACTGACAACGTTACTACCTCTATATTTCAAAAGAAAATTCATGACTGACAGAGCTGTCTTCCTTCAACCTGCAAAAAGATTTCATACAAATCAGAAAGAGACACACACAGGGGAAGAGACAAATAAACAAACAAAATGTATGAACTTGAAGGTGAAATTATTTTAGTAGGAGAAAGGCATAAAAAAGTTCAGCTATCTTTTATTATTTGGAATGTACCTTCAGAATTGTAGTGAAACAAATTGTATACATTGTAACAAAACATCTAATTTATAGCTTCACCATACCTTTTTGATTTTTTCTTTCATTATACCTTACACTTTCCTTTTGAATGAATATATGTATATTTATATTTTCTTTTTCATACCCATCAATCTTATGCGGTGTTGTGCTACATTGGAGAGTAGGAGGGTGGTAGAATAGAGGAAAGGGATCGATTTTGGATGAAGAAAGGCAAACTAATACTCAGTTTTCTCTCTGTCAGAGTAGACTCATTTGACACAGAAGCTTTTTCTTTTTGTCTCCATTTTACAAATAATCTAGCTCTTATGTTTCTTTAGTATTACTTATATTCAAAGTCAGAAGTTCCCTAAGTCTTCAGAAAAATAACTTGCTCTCTCTCCTTTTTATAAGCCTCCTTTAAGTACTGAAAGGCCATAATGAGGTGTCCCTGAAGACTTCTCTTCTCCAGGCAGAGCAACGTCAGCTCTCTCAGCCTGTCTTCATAGGAGAGGTGCTCCAGCTTTCTTATCATTTTCATGGTCCTCCTCTGGACCTGCTCTAACAGGTCCAACTGATGTTGAGGGTCCCAGATCTGGACTAAGTATTCCAGGTGGGATCTCATGAGGGCAGAGTAGAGGGGGAAGAATCAACTCCCTCAACCTGCTGGCCACTCATCTCTTGATGCAGCCCAGGGTGCTGTTGACTTTCTGGGCTGCAAGCGCACACTGTTCACTCATGTCCAACTTTTCATCCACAAGGACCCCCAAGTCCTTCTCCACAGGGCTGCTCTCAATTCATTCTTCCTCCCACTCTTTGCTCATGTCTGAGACTACTCTAGTCAGGTGCAACACCTTGCACTTGGGCTTGCTGATCTTCATGTTGTTCTCATGGGTCCACTCCTCAAGCTCTTTCAGTTCCCTCTGGATGGCATCCTTTCCTTATATTGTGTCAACTGCACTGCTCAGTTTCAGGTAATCTGCAAACTTGCTGCAAACGATTGCACTGTCCATGTCAGTGCTTAAGACATTAAAGAGCACTGGTCCCAGGACAACGCCCAGAGGGACACCTCTCGTCACTGACCTCCATCTGGTCACAGAGCCACTGACCCCAACTCTCTGGCTGTACCCAGACACTCAGCTCTGTATTCACTGAACAGTCCATCCATAAAATCCATGTCTCTCTAATCTGGAGAGAAGGATGTCATGTGGCACCAAACACCAGGCATACATATATTATTTTCCAAATATATTATTCTCTACTTTCTTTTTTTTAATAAAAACAATAATCCACTCTTTGGATCAAGTGTTCTCTCAGAAAAGTTTAAGCAGGGCTTAAAAACAATCTTGATTAATTTTTATCAGGAATTTAACTGGTAATGAAGGGTTATGTATATAATCTGTCTGACACTAAGTGTAGTCCATGGGCTTTCATCAACCGGTGCAGAACAACACAGGTGAGGCTGATGAAGGACAGTGTAAGAATAATAGCATTTCAGATTTAAAATTATTGTTCAAAAATATAATTGAATAGTGTGGTTTTCCCCTGTGAAAAAGACTGAATTTAGAATACATTGTTATCTCTGTAATATTCATTATGGAGGATAATTAATACTACAAGATCAGCAACAATGCCCTAACATCTGTGATGCTTTGACTTGGGAGAGACAATTTGCTAGCTGAAAAGGTACAGATAGCCATAAGAGGTGAAGGAATTCCTGTAAGCAAGACCAGAGCCCAAATTTTTTTTACAAGTATGTGTTTTGTCTTTGAAACATTGATGTTGAAAAAGCTATGCTAAAAAAAACAAACAAAACCCCACATGCACACACACACACAAAAAAAAACAAAAACCAAAAAACCCCCAAACAACACCAAAAAAAAACCACCCAACAAAAAACGAAAAACAAAAACCCCCACCCCACCCCCCAAAAAAACAAACAAACAAACAAACAACAAAAAAAAACAAACAAAAAAAAAACCAACCCAAAACAAAACCACAATGAAACCGCAAACAAAACCACCACCAAAAAAAGCCCCCAGAAACCTCATACAGGAAAAAATAGAAATGGGCCCCTATAAATATATACTTGGGAAAGTACAAAAGATGTAAATATTCACCATAGACTTCAGAAAACACCAGGAAGGGGTTGCTCCTCATGGGAAGGTGAGTCAGGAGCTGAGGGCAGCAACAAGATTGGCAGGTCAGCCCCAGACTCACTGGCAAGCTGTGTAACCACAGAGAACCCAAGCGAGAAGAGCAGAGTATGGGTGTTTCTGGACATCTGGTTCATAAAAGAGTCCATGCCACCAGACAAGCCCCCAGTGATGAGGCAGGTCTGAGATCAAGACATCAGGGTCAGATCAGAAAGGTATATGGTCAGGCACAGACATGACTGCAGCATAGCTCAAGTGAGAGCTTGGGGCAGGGGCTTCAGCTTAAATGCAGCTACACAGTGAAGGTGCAGAACCCCTTGATGTGGTTTCTTGTAATGTCTTTTTGCGTGGTTCATTTCATGCCAGCTGTATCTGAGGTTGCACCACAAATGAGTCAACAAATGAGTTATGGTTCTCAACAACACTGTTTATGTCACCTGTGTTTGGCAAATATTTGATACAGCATAGGCCGAGACACGTATTCCACAGAATCTATAAAGGAGCATTGTCCCAAATTAACTTTGTGTGCGTGTGCAACTGAAGAGGTTACACAAATTCAGTCCATGTATAGACATTTTAGTACATGAAATATTGACTAAACAAAAAGTGATATATATTTTAAGAGATAGTGGGGAAATCTCAAACATCGTTTCCACCAATCAGATGGTGGAAATATGCAGAAGTAAATAACAGAGATTATTTCAGATGCTTACCTTATCCAATCAAGAGTACAAAGGAAAAGCATTGTGACCCATTTATCTGTCTCACAGAATAGGAGACGAATAACTGACAGGTAAGCAAATATTTCATCAAAACATTTAGAGCTGAGATGCAGTTTGCTAAAATATGTATATAGACTTAAAACTGTGTATAAATAAAAATACATTAAGTTTATTTATAATTTGCTAACAAAAATGGGTAATACTGCTAACAAAATTTTTCATAAGCCATTTTTTACCTAGCCATTACAAAATACTTCAGATGAAAATACATATTTTTTTTCAAACAGGTTTTGCTCTACAGATCTCAGTTCCTAACAAAGCTTTTCAATTTCTTGATGCCTTAAGCAATACTTTGCAGACACATATTAGTGGCTGAAAAATAAGAGATTTTCTCTGCACATGTGCATTGGTTAGAGCAAGTGTTGTCTACATATAATTATAAACGTCTGCTTTGCCAGAGATGAGAAAGGAGAATGTTTAAACAATTGAACATGTGATTTCTAGTCTCCAAAGTAGGATTAAAGGTGTTTGAATAATACTCTAATTAGTGATGAAATTAAGTAATATAGAAAAAAACACCACCACACTATTTGCCAGAAGCTCATCTGTTGACAGGGGACATTTTACTTAGTTTTGTTACACATAGATCATATAAAACCATAAAATGACAGCGCACCATTGCAGCAACAAAATAAAACCTTATTGTGAGCTGTATCAGCAAGAGTAGTCAGTAGGTCAGAGGATGTTGTCATCCCCTCTCTACTCTACACTTGTTAAGTTAGTATCAAATGTACAAGGATTTTTTATCTTGTATATTGTACCAGGTTTTGGTTCTCCCAGTTCAACAGAGAAGTTGAAAATCTTGACAGGATTTTTGGAATGACCACTGAGATGACTGCAGTGTTGGAGATCATGATGTATGAAGACAGGTTGGAGAAATTTTGCTTGTTAAACCTACACAGTAGAACCCTGTGGGAATCTAATTAGTCTTCTGGTACTTAAAATCCAGCTGATTGTAGAGCCTGTGTTTATAAATATCTTCCCCATTCTCACTATTCCATTTCTCAGAAGATGTAGATATATCAACTAAACATGGTAGCATCAAGATCTGCTCCCCTCAACACATGTTGTCTCTAAATACAGTTTTGCTCTTTCCTCACAGCTTCTAGAGGACACCTTTGTAGTGCAGTTTTCTGTTTCTGAATTCTGATACATGGACAGCTGTCCTCAGTAATGAAAAACTCACTTAAATTCAGTATTTTCTAAAATTTTTCTGTCCATTCTAATATGAGTTTACTTGTTCATGTTTTGTATTTAAAAAGTCCAACAATCTTAGCATATAATGAATTCAGAGATACATAGTTACATTGTGTGTGAGCATAATTTAGGGAAAACAATTTCTCTGTATCTCTTCAGAAAAAGAAGCAAAAATCTACTTATTTGAGATATATACCTGCATTAATCAGGAGAATCTATGAGGGTACACTTCTGAATTACCTTCAGAAAAGTGACGGTTAACACCTGCCATTTAGCTAAAATTATATAGTATAATATAGTAGAAAAGATGAACATTCTCTATTAAATTTTCTGTTGAATATTTACAGCATCAACCAACATGGATTTTAGACATGAAAATTCAAATCCAAAAAAGAAATTACAAGAAAAATAAAACAGAAATACTGCTGTAATGTTTTAAACAGCTTCTAAATTGTTAATTTAAAATGCATTTTGTTTCAATATGAAACAGTTAATTTCCCGAGAAGAAATAGTGACTTTTTTTCAGAAATTAATGTTCAGCCAACATTATGCCTTCTATAACCTTTCCAAAATATGAATATGCTGATTAATTCACAAGGCATAGATCTTGAACTACCCTTCGAAACATCAAGAGCTTTCATTGAAGGCCAACCTGCAGCAGCTTATC
This sequence comes from Oxyruncus cristatus, assembly GCA_013399855.1. Classification (NCBI taxonomy): domain Eukaryota; kingdom Metazoa; phylum Chordata; class Aves; order Passeriformes; family Cotingidae; genus Oxyruncus; species Oxyruncus cristatus. The sequence goes on along the minus strand of VXAY01005390.1, from coordinate 192,491 downwards.
CCAAAGAGACAAGCTTTGACTTTCAGATTTTCATGAGGTTTTTCAGTCTTCATTTATGTTTATGCTGTGTTTAGCTTATCCCATCTGCTTTCAATTATTGTGACTGTATGTGTTTTGGTTTGGGGTTTTTAATTTTATTTTGATGTGGTCCTCTGTTTTTGATAGGTATGTCCTTTCAGACTAAGAAGAATTGATTCCCCTGGAATTAAACATCTTCCAAGATAGAGTAAGAAAACTAAATGCATAATTATTTACTGAATGTTCATATGGGTCACATCTCAGGTATTTGTGTCTATATAGTAATCTATAGTGATATAGGGAAGGTTCCTTTGTGAAAGAGCTTTTAATTAACCTTCCAACATCTGTTTCAGACTCTGTTTAGGACAATAAAATAGTTGTCAACTATTTTAGTAGAAGGTAATATCTAGGTAAATAAACTTAATATTTATATATTAATATATAATTATTAATATAGAAACTTAATAATGATGATTTTTTTTCTGCACTATAGCCATATTAGCAAAGTAATTTTTTGCCTTATACTATCTTCAAAGAACCTATCACCTCACTGAAGCTAGTCACAAAATAAAATACTTTTATTCAAGGAGGGTTAATATTATCTGGAATAAAATGCTAAGAAGGCCACAAATTTAGGAAGTTATCTGTTTAATAATGTAATTTGCTACACTGGGGCCCTGTATTGTCTGTTTACTCAAGCAGGTGGATTTGCTGAAGAAGTGCTGATGATGCAATGTGCTGACCCACATATCGGTTCCCAACAGACTGCACCAGCTGGTATAGTTTATGCTTATAGTTTAAACAAAGCCAATGTTTTCCCCTTTCCATTGTCTCTTGCTGATGAAATATAGAACAATATAAATATTGTCAAGTAATCTTATAGGAAAAGATCTGTAAGCAAGTCTATTCTTACAGTTATTTATGGGTTGGGTTTTTTCTTTTTTATTATGTATTACTTTTTGTGAGAATATAAAATAAAAATTTAGATCTGGGAAACTCCACTTATTAAACGCTTGTAATTGACAATAATATACTTATTAAATTGCTTACCTTATCCATACATGTTAAGCACAAACCTTGTGACATTAATAATTGACAGTAATCATTGAATCTTATTCTACAAGGCAAATTATTGCTCACTTTTTTATTGTTTTCTGTGGTTTCATTTTTACAGATACCTAAAATGGTACAAGAGAAGTATAAAGAGCTCTAGAGTTTTACCTCAAATTTAGAGTTTTACACCTTGCTGGCTATCTTTTCTGAGGCTTTAGAAAACATAATGAAAAAGAGTAACAGAGTTAATGAAGTGAAAAGGTTCTGTCATGTCTGAGATGCTTTAAATCCTAGATTGTAATTGTGATTTTTTAAAAATTAACAATAGCATTCTGACTGCTCAGATCTCTATTAAACAGAAAGGGAAGAAAAATGTCTTTTTACTAAGCAAAGTTGTTGAAATGAGAAACTAATTTCTGTGGGAGTCAGAAATTTTTCCATGTGAAAATATTCTCAACATCCAGGAATATCCAAGGTCAACATTTCTTCATAAAAGAGTTTGATTCTAATGCTTTTTTATTTAAAATTAATATATTGTTTCTAGCACCAGAGTACCGTGAGGTTATTGTATTTTTGGATCAAGCACAGATTTTTGCTTTACCAAACTACATCTGCTTAATTCTTTCATGTTATACCAGAAATTGATCATGACTGATCATGCGTATACTTTCTGCCCATAAATAATTTCTGTATACATTTATGCCCTTCTAGGTAATTGGATATATGAATCAGAGAGAAGACATAACACTTACTGCAGGATATCATCACTTTTTGTAGACCTAGAGGTGATTTTAAATAGCTGTCTCAAGTATAGATATCTGTGGAGTAGAGTTTTGTCGTGACATTACATGAGAGCTAGTAGTCTTGTGTCATGAAGGTTCTGGACCCTGCACTCATGTCTGGAGAGTTGTAATCAGTTCATTGACTACTGATAAATGTGACTAATGAAAACACAGATGTGTCCTTGATTGAAACTGGATTTGGTGTCGATGAAATAATAATAGAAGAAAACAAATGGTAATTTGAGTGGATGGTGATGCACAAGGTATATGATAACCTGACTTTCAGCATCAAATATTAGGTAATCTGTTTACTAGTTTTCAGGATTATGGTGGAACAGTATTTATTGATTGTAATAGGACTGGAATGTTCGTTCTGAACAATACTTTTGCAAGTTGCAGATTGTCAATGAAATTTCCAATTTTTTTTTTAGGCAACTCCATGTCAACAATGACTTTTAAAAAAAAAACAAAAGAAAATAGTATTTGAATTTTCCAAATGGGGTAAAGCTTTTGATTTTTTTTTTTTTTTTTAAATACACTAGCTTGCTTCATTTTAAGAAGCAAACAATCCAGGAAATATTATAAGAAATATTAGTCTCTAGAAAAAGCATTTTAATATTAGATTCTCAGCGTGGAAGAAGCAATTTAAATTTTATTAGATAAAATGCCATTATTTGTCACTGTGTAGTGATATATTCAAATAAAAATGTGTACTCTTCTCTTTAATCCTTGAGATAATGTGTATTTTTTTGTGCTTAGGAACCATGACAACACAACGAGATGTTTCATATTTAAACCAGATACCACACTGACACAAGAATAAGAGTGCTTGTATAGCTTTAGAGGGAATGGAATTGATTCACTGTAGTAGTGTTTTAGAATTTATGAAAAAATGGGTTTTTTTGGTATCTCTAATGACAACAGCACCTATTCTGACATGGACAGACTCACTTTGGGTAAAACCTGTACATGAATCAGGCATTGTAAAATGCCACATAATCTCACTTCCAGGGTTTTTACTTGAGATTCTTAGTTATCAGGTATTTTGTTAAGCAAAGATGATAATTTATCCATTCTTACCTCTGCTGATGACACCAGTGAGTTAAGTGGTTGACACACCTGAGGGATAGGATGCCATCCATAGGGACCTGGACAAGCTTGAGAAGTGGGCCCATGTGAATCTCATGCTGTTTAACAAGACCAAGCACAACATGCTGCACCTGGCTTGGGGAAACCCCTGGTATTGATACAGGCTGGGGGAAAAACAGATAGAGTGTAGTTCTGATGAGAAGGATTTGCAAGTGTTGGTGTATGAAAAGCTGGATGTGAGCTGGTGATGTGCACTTCCAGCACAGAAAGCCCGCTGCATCCAGGGCTGAAGGAAAAGTAGGTTGAGAGATGATTCTGCACCTCTACTCTGTTGAGACCCCATGTGGAGCACTGTGTCCAGATCTGGAGTCCTCAGCACAAGAACACAGACTGTTAGAGAGGAGCCAGAGGGCCACAAAAATGATAAGAGTGATGAAGGACCTCTTGCGAGGAAAGATTCGAGGAGCTGGGGTTGCTCTTCCTGTAGAAGAGAATGCTACAGAGGTACCCTATTGCAACCTTTCAGTATTTAAAGGGGGCTTAAAAGAAACATAGGAACAAACTTTCTAGTAGGGCTTGTAGCGCTAGAACAATGAATAGTGGTTTTAGATTAAAAGGGTTGATTCACACTAAGTATGAAGGGAAAAAAAAATTATGATGAGGGTGGTGAGACACAGGAACAGGTTGTTCAGAGAGGTTGTAGATGTCCTATACCTGGAAACATTAAAGGTTAGGTTGGACTGGGCTTTGAGCAACCTGATCTAGTAGGAGATCATTGCAGGGGGGTGGGACTAGATGACCTTCAAAGGTTCCTTTCAACCCAGATGATTCTATGACTCTATGGTTCTACTTTTTGTCAATCTAACATCACAGTAGAAGATGTCATGCGAATTGAAAAAGGAAAAAAAAAATCCTTATGGCATATTTTCATTCTTTTTTTGTGTGTGTGTGTGGTTTTTTTTGTTTGTTTGTTTTTTAATTATGGGAATGCTATGGTTTTAGTCCTTTTGGTACTTGGAAATGAAATTTCTTCTTGAAGTTTCCACATTTATCTCAATGTTCTATTTTTTTTTTTTTGCTTTTGCTTTTTTTCTGGAAAAGAAACCAAGAGAATTTTTCCTAGATTAATTATAGAAAGGTAATTTAGTCTTTCTCTTTAATATTAGTGTTTTAGTGTTTCCAGGTAACATTATAACATTCTATTTGGAAATAACAGGTTTTTATATGTCAGTACATGCAGAGCATTAATACCTGGTACTTACAGGTATTTCTTTATGCTTCCTTTCAAATGTTGTAGCATTCTGTCATTAAAAGTCCTCTGAAAGGCAGGAAAAAATGCATTTTTCCTCCTGAAGACAAAATTTGAATTAGTGATACTGTGAGTTTGAGATAGAAAATGAAATTCATTAGTTGTTTTAAAATCCACAGAGCATCTAAAAACTGCTTTTCTATGGGTTAAATATACTTTTATTAAATACAGAAAAATATGGTTTCCATTGTCCAGCTTCAGAGATCTCATTAACCTGCAAGATATTTTCTAATTCAGTCAGAGATGCAGTCATGAGTAGTCGGCTGTAAATGAGGTAATTGGGGTGTGACAGAACTCTTAGTCTGTATCCATAATTCATTGTTCATAATAAAAAAAAAAAGGTGAAGGTGCCCTGTGAAAGAAAGTTCTTATGATAAGCCAAGTCTTGTAAAATTAGTTGCTCTTTTGGTTTTGATATTAATGTACCATCTTTCAAAATGAAGAGCAAAACTCAGCTTTCAGCAATGAAAGGACGCAGGGAAATACAGGTTTCTTAGCCTCACTTATCTCTGGGAAAGTGATGGATCTAATCCTAGAAACCATTTCCAGGCACATGAAGGACAAGAAAATCATCAGGAGCAGTCAACAGGGATTCAAAAAGCAGAAGCTATGCTTGACCAACTCGATAAAATTCTTGATGGTATCAAGTTGGGCAGGAGTATCAACCCAGGCTCTGGACAGGCTATATCAGTGGGCTGAGGCCAGTCGTATGAGGTTCAAAAAGGTGAAGTGCTTGATCCTGCCCTTGGGTCACAACAGCCCCATGCAGTGCTACAGGTTTGGGGAAGAGTGGCTGGAAAGCTGTGCAGTGGAAAAGTACTTGGGGGTACTAGTGGACAGCTGGCTGAACATGAGCCAGCAGTGTGCCCAGGTGGTTAAGAAGGCCCATGGCATCCTGGCTTGCATCAGAAATCCTGTGGCCAGCAGGGCTGGGGAAGTGATCGTCTCCCTCTACTTGGCGCTGGTGAGGCTGCAGCTTGAATCCTGTGTTAAGTTCTGACCCCTCTTGTCAACAAGACATTGAAATGCTGGAGCATGTCCAGAGAAGGGCAACAAAGCTGGTGAATTGGAGCACAAGTCTTATGAGGAGCAGCTGAGGGAGCTGGAGTTGTTTAGCATGGAGAAAGGGAGGCTCAGGAGGTGGTAGAGAGGTAAGTGTTTATCTCTTCTCCCACGTAACAAGTAAGAGGATGAAATGGCCTCAAGTTGCACCAGGAGAGGTTTAGATGAGATATTAGGAAAAATTTATTCACTGAAAAGGTGGTCAGGCATTGGAACAGGCTGCCCAGGGAAGTGGTTGAAGTGTTCAAAAAATGTATGGACGTGGTACTTAGGAACATGGTCTAGCTGTGGACTTGGCAGTGATAGCTTAATGGTTGGACTCGATGATCTTGATGGCCTTTTCCAACCCAAATGATTTTACAATTAAATGAAAAGACAAAGGATTCTGTCTACCTAGACTTCAGAAAGGTCTTTGACACTGACTTCCATAACATCCTCACAAAGAAGCTGGTGAAGTATGGGCTGCATGAGCAGTCAGTGAAGTGGACTGAAAACTGGCTAAATCGCTGGGCTCAGAGTATGGTGATCAGTGGTATGAAGTCTATCTGGATACCAATGTAATTTTTGAAAGGATGTAGAATGTGAATTCTATATTTTTTTGAAAAAGTGTAGAACTCCTGTCACTTTTCTAGAATCTTCCTATCAAACTTTTGGAGGTTCTTAACCTGAATTCTTATTCAGAAAGGAATGCAGTGAGTTGGAAAAGTCATTTCTTTTTCCTGCCAGTACTGGATACTTCCTAGTATATCGTCCAGACAGATTTGAAAAGATTTGAGCAGAATGTGCTTCTTTACTTTGAAAAAGAAGCATTTCACTTCACTGGATTATTGCCTCAGGGGTTTATTTTGTTGAATCTGATTTTATCTTTATATCCCTGGATTATTACATTATAAGGATTTTAAATCCATGATTGAGATTACTCCTTTCTTTCATGTGCTATATTTTTATTTGTAGGAACTTGATCCTATCTTCACCACCAAGAAAAGATCTTTGAATATCTATTGCAGCTTCAGTTTCCTTCATTTATGTAATTGGAGAAAAATAAAATATTATTAAATCACTATATCCACATTATAACCTGTATAGGTGTATAATACCTCATTGACAGGTCCTTTTCCATTTTCCATGATGTCTATGTTATGACAACCACATAACACTCACAGCTCTCAGTACATAATAATTAGGAATAATGAAGTCACTTAAAAGAGACTAAAGAAATAGATATACTAAGTGCCATACTTACTATACCATAGTAAGGGTGTTCTTAGAAGCACTCTTTCTTCATAATAAACAAGAAGCTCCTTAGCAGAAGGGCTGAGTGGCAGAAGGGATAACATAACAGCAAGAGCACTAGAGATTGTGGAAGAATTTCAAATAAAATAATTACCTTTACCAGCTCTGCAGAAGTTTCAGTAAATGCTGAAGAGGAGAAAATTGCAGGTGCTGACTTCAGAGAGTTGTAAAAAAACCTCTGTAGAAAATATCCTAAACTATACATTTTAAGTTTCTGATTGTTTTTCTCCTATATTGCCTCCTGCTGCTGCAAACCCACCTGGTCTCTGTTACATTCCCTATTCAGCATATTTAAAGTTTGCTGGAACTGCTTCAGGGTTGAATATTTTGGAATAATGTTAATATGGCAGATTTTGACATTCTATTGTTCAAATGGCAGCAATCTTTTTTGTTAATGATTTTTTTTATAGGTTGAAATTCAAACTCCCTTCAGAGCAGAGGATGCTGAACTCTAGACTAAGGGAACTTGCAAAGCAACAATTTGTTTTTTTCCCCAGTTGCATCAAGCAGTGGAATAGATGACTTTTCTATTTAAATCAGCAGAGTCACATGAAAGAAAGAGCAACATCTGGCCAAACCCCTACAAAAATGGTATTCATGAAATACTATTGCCCCACAAAGCTGTTACTCTATAGAGATAACTGTTTAAATTCTAAGAGCTACATTTCTCAGAGGTGCTCTTACAGACAGCAACCGAACAGTATAAGTCTCAGAGGTGTTGAACAGATCTCACCCATCTCTATTTCATTCTCTGTTCAAAATCAAAATACATTGTAGGTTGGCTGTAACCTGCATGCTCACTTAGGAGTCTGTCTCCTGACATATGTGATTTAAAATCTTTGCCATAGAGAAGAATTTACTCCACAATGCAAAATGTTTGAGAGAAATATGTATTCAAGATGATTGATTTTTGTAAAGAAGTATCGATCTTTTAAATTTACCTTAATGTTTCAGTCAATAAATGTCGACTGTTTTTATCTTCCCTCACAGGAAATATAAAGTGAAATGGAATGTAGATGGAATATGGATATCAAAAATCTTTGGAGGTAATTGGCTTTAATGAAGACATTCTTAAACGTGGATTTTATGTAGGTAGGACAAGAGAGGCAACTGATTTCAAGGCATACTTTTTAGTCTTTGGAAACACTCAAAATGTAGGTAGTAACACTACCTACATTCTCCACACTTCAGAAATGTTGCTAAAAGGGAGAGGGAAGAACTGTTGACCCAGGATGTAACAGAGTAAGTCTTGTTTTCCTATCAAAGCTGTATAGATGCTTTACAGATCATTAGCAGCAAAGGTTTAGTTGGTTAAAGTTATCTGGCTATTTATGATTTTTCATTATGTAAACAGTGAACTCCGAAATTCAAAGCATAGTCCAATTCAATTGTAAATGTATTTTGAAACTCTTTACAAATTCCAACAATTGATTAGGACACCCCACAAGGATATTGCAGAGTTTAAGCATCACCATTCTCTAGTCTACCATGCACATCTCTAACAGAGGTAAGAACAGTATGAAGAATAACTGTTGCAGCTTACACAGTCAAAATACATTGCCATTTCTCTGGAAAAAGGAGAAGTTGAGGGGAGGAACGTGATATTCTATTATTGAGTTAAATATTTGAAATCCATGAAATTGCTGAAATGTCTGCGAAAATTATTACTAAATTTTTGTTATAGCCAGCCAGCCAAAATTTTGACTGAGATATACTCTATTTTTTTACATTTCAGATATGTGTTAATCGAAGTACAATAAAGTAATCTGAAAAAAATGAATAATTTCTGTCAAAAATTGATAACACATTATGGGGTTTTTTTTGATTACATTACTCATACTGATGGAATTAGAGGGAATACCTTTGATCTGCAGAAATTTAAAAGGCCTTTAAGGTTGTGAGAGCATTCTCATCGATAGATACACAGAGTAAAATGGTAGAAAGATATTGCCTGGCCTCATCACTGACATACAAAGATTATTCACAACAGGACCAAGAGACAAAACCAAAGAAGGTTTGATCTACAGAAGCCACCCTTTCTTTTAAAATACCTGAATTTTAGACCATATTTACTTACAGTCCTTGATGCAGATTAGACAAGCCAGAAACAACAACTTCGTAGACAACTACTCAGTGGGTATTTATGATTTGACCATAAACAGTACGAACTGTCAGCTATCTAAGTAGGAGCAGTGGATGTTATTAGAGAGGTTTACTGACAAAAGAAGTGTTATAATTCTTCCAACTAGATGCCTATATTTTTCAATAAAAGGAACATGTCAAAAGACAATGAATTTTGATATCATTAGAAAATAAGAATAAAATTGTTACTGTTTTAGTTCTTCCAACTGAAGTGCAGTTTTTAACTTTTTAAGTAGATATAGTCATGACTTCAGTAGCCATTTTTTAATGTGTAATTACCACAATTCATTGAAAGGAGTATCATATTATGAACTTTGAAGTAACATACGGAAGGTATACAGAGTCTTTATGATAGAGCTGAAACTGGCAAAATCATTCCTTTCATAACACTGAAAAAAAATTGAGAAAACCTCATGATTCATGAACTTGAACCTTTTGCTGTCACAGCAAAGCACATCTTACAGCTTCCATTTTCAACTTAGATCTCTATCTAAAAGTAAGTCTTATTTTACTTCACCTTAACAGCTGCAAGACCTTTCCATTTTAATCTCTAGAAACTTCTCCTGTAATGGTTTCAAAGCAATAATTTTGTTCATCCCCTGCTATATTTTAAACTCTTCTTCTAAAGCAAATTGAAATGGAATTATATGAAATGTTAAGCTTCACAGAAAATGTTTTCAGCCAACTGGATTTGTTTTTCTCTAATTTTAAATAGTTGAATTTAGATCATGCATTTGGCTCAGAATTGTAAGCAACACCTAAGATCAGGTTGTAATTAGCCAGTATATAGGAAGGTGTCTTTTCTAAGAAACTTAACACCACATGAAAATGTCAGTGTTCATGACATCATTGAATTAGATGTCATTTTTTTATTTTTTGTGGTGCTGTAGCACTACAAAAATAATAGGGCTTCAAATCAAGGCATTTTTTATTGATAAAAAAGTCAGCTAATCTAAGAACATATGTGCTTCTGACTGAATTCTTCAATTAAGTGCTTAAAAATATAATTTGGACAAGCAGAGCCAGTTGACTTTTTCTTAGCAGCTAGAAGTATAATTGTTTTAAAGAGAATCCCTGAGACATTTGAACCATTAGGGGTCATATAACAGAGGAATTAATTCCTATATTTAAATGTAGAGTGTATTCTTGCAAATAAAAGGTTATGTTTGTGAATTACTTTATCCATCTGATTAGTACAAAGTATTAGTATCAGTACATTTCTACATATGCAATACATCAAAAAAAATATTCCATGTAAGAGATTAAACCACTAAAAATAAAAACCACCAAAAATAAGCTTGTTTACTATCACAATTGCATATTCAAACACCAACTTTTGGAATGTTCTCAAGGCTGACCACTTAAGTCAAACAATCAGGTTCTAATAATGTTGAGAAGAACAGGTAAGCTGACAGCTTAAAAACGTATTTTCCTTGAGGTATGTCTCACAGCTGACTCTTACAGTGAAGGTTTGGGTCAGCCTTTAAAATAAATAGGTTCCTAAAGTACGAAAGACATAAAATCCAATACATAATAATTTTTCTGAAGATGAAATTAAGACATTCCTAGAGTTGTTCCAGTTGCGAGATAGGATTTTTTCCTTTTTTTCTTTTTTTTTAAACAAAGTGAAGATAATAATTCACTTTTTTAAAGTGTATATCTTTTAAACAGTGGTAGAACTATCAAATTATCATTTATTATTTAATTGCATATGTGTACAGGAAATAGTCTTTTTTTCCTCTTGTATGACTTTCATATACATTTACCTAACCAATGTGAAAATCCTTGAAATGTGTAATTTTTATCATGATTGAAAGGCAGAAGTATAGCACCTATTGTTATTTCCTCATAACAGTTTAATATTGTTTATAATGCTTTTTTAAAATAAAATCCTGTGCTACAATCATAAAATGCAAACAAGTTATTGAAAGTATACAAATATCCCTGTTACTGTAAAATCTTATCAAAATTTAAATACATATTCCTACTATTTGTAGCTGTAAGGAATAGGGCACACTTTATGACCCTTCAAATCACACTTCCAAACTTCTTAATGAATCACTGGAAAAGTGGTTGATTTTCAAAGAATGTGGAATATATACTCACATAAATACTGTTTATTAGAAATTTACCAGCATGTAAGATCTGAGATGGGGTTATCACTGCACAAAGCGAGACTTAAATCACATAAATTAAAATGTTTTAATAAATAATTTAAAATCTTTTCAGTACTCAATTATGGCCTTTGCAGTTTCTTTTACTATTTTGTCGTTTCATTTTTTGACATTAGCTATTACTGTAACTATTTGTTTTAATTTATTTGCTTAGTAGGATACAATGATACTGATAAATTATAAAGTCTAGTTCTCACAGTCTTTGTTTTACAGAGGCTAAAGGCTCCAGTAAACTTACTTTTTTTCCAAGTCTTGGTAATATTTTTACATATTTCAGTGACAATTGTTCTTTTACTGATGTCAGACAAGTACTCCTAAAATCAGATCAACATACCTATGTATGCATTCCTTTTCTGCAACTAAATAAAGATTAGAAATGGAGTAAAATGTGTGTCCATTATTTTACATTGAGATACACCTGCATGTATAAAACATGACAAGAGCACACCTTAAACAAAAGAAAAACCAATACAACTATCAGAGACTGGTAATATGAGCTCTATACCAAAAACTGATTACAGTTTTCAGTAATATAGTGATTCTTTTAGTGGTATTTCAGCACTCCATGATGGAAATATCAGATGCCTCTATAAGTCCAGAATAAAGGCGTATAATACAATGATATAATAATGACAGACTGCGTCAAGAGGTGTTCATTCCCTCTTCCACAGCATGAAATCAGCTATGCCTTTGACATGGTGACAATTGCTTGCCTACACTGTAAATATTATAACGTTTGTGGCATGACAAGTTCTGCTAGCAATGACTGCAGGGTTAAAGAGTTAGTATCTGGTAAAAAAGATGGCACAGAAAGATTCTGGAAGCTATGGAAGGTGACTGTTTATGCAAGCTTACTGGCATTTTTAAGGCAAAAATAATTTTTAACTTTCAAAATAATTAGAAATTGTATATAAGAGACTGATCCTGTATCCATAGTCTTTTAGCCAGTAACTAAATAATAGTCTAGTAAATTTGTAGTACTTGAGTAGAATAAAAATTTGAGAAAGAGTTGTATCCATGTTTAATTAGACACTGCTATTGTTGGTCTATGTTTGGCCCAGCCACCTGTGGCTTGTGCTTTTCCTGACAAGATATGGGAAAATAAGGCCTGATAAATGGGAACTTTGTCCTTGAAGGCAACACTTTGTATAAACTAAAATTAATTGGTATTTCACTATTGGCTGATGGCCTTCCAAAACCATTTGAAGGAGAAAGTGAAGAGGAGGAGGATGAAGTAAGGCCCCAGACTCATTAAGGGAAGACCCTCCAAGGTGCATCCCGCAGGCGCGGCGAAATTCCAATGTCCACACGCGTGCACAGAAGGGGCACCACTGACATAACGGGGGAGGGACCGAGGGCCTCTGGCTGGGCAGTGCTGGCCACACCTGCCCAGGTAGATGTCACCGGTACATTGGATAAAAAAGCAGGTGGCTCGTGCTCGGGGAGCTCACTCTTCACACGAAGGACCACGTTGCCTTTTGCGGGGACGCCCGCGGTGTGTGAGCCGGACCCTCCGAGGACGCAGCTGCTATAGAGAATTCTTGGCATTTGGAGTTGGTAAGATAACCTCATAAGTTACACCTGTGTGGTGTGGGGTTTTACTGAGGGCTTATTTCCCTCCTCTTTTTCTGTCTATTGGTTTCTTGTTTTGTTGGTCACTTCTTTGTAATAAATATTGGGGGTTTTTAAGCTTTCAACTGTGTTTTGGTTTCAATCCTGTCATCCCTTTGAACCCTCCCTGGAACAAGTGTTAAAAGGAAAAATAAATGCACTAAAAGATGAGGAATTAATAAAATATTATTAAGGAAATTCCATACAGTAAAGTTCTTACAGCTCTTATGAAAATAGAACTAAAATTATTGCCATGGCTTGAAAGAAAAATAGCACAGGACCAATAACAAACTTGCAAGTGTGTCAGTTATAACCAGTTAAATTAACATAGAACAAGTAGTAGGTGTATAGATGGTATAGATACTGAAATACATACCTAGGACAGATGGGAATAAGATCAGATGACAAACTATCTTTTGGCCTTATATATTTATTAAAATTACTGAAATTACCTTTTACTTCCATTTTTCCACGGAAAATGAAGACATGAAATCTTAATTCTATCTGTCACTAACATGAACAGTGACTGTGAGTGATTTCCATGGGTGCTGAAGAAAGCAGTCCATGATAAATATTAAACAGATGGTCTATATGAAAAAAAACCCACCCACTTTATTTTACATTAATTTGGATTTCTCAAAAAGGGCAGACTGCTTAACTGAAAGACAAGATACAATATATCTAACACAGCAAATAATTTCATATGGAAATTGCTGTCTTGGTCTTGTGATGGTAGTTTGACAAGTAATGTTCCCACAAGTGCTGACTCTGCTAGTCTAAGGCAGCACTATTATTATTGCTGAGGCTTTTTTCTTCATTGGCTTCATCTTCAGGACTACAAGGTTCTTCAAGTGAGCAAATCTAAAAAAACAAAATGTATCTCAATCTGGTTGTGTGATGGTGCACAGAACATTTTTAATTTAATGCAGTGCTACATAGTTAGGAATAAACTAGAGAAATCAGTATTTGTAGGGATTATAATATAATAAACTAACAAAAAAAAAAAGTGCTGAAATACCTTTATATATTTTCTAGTTTCTAATGCACTGTAAAGAAAAAATATTTGGATCTCATTGCTGCCAAAGAAAAAGAAGAGAAAAAATATGGGGAAGACAAGTATTTCCCTTTACTTTTTCTTAATAGGATATAAAAAACCACACTCCCCATGTTATCTTTCTAATTTTGTATTTCTTATAGGGTAATAGAAAAGTCCAATATATCAGGTATTTTAAAAAGCAATCCCTTACCACTTTATATGGAAGACATCAGGGTAACTCATATATATAAAATTAGTTATGGTTTTAGTTATGGGTTTAGTAGGTATATTTGATTTACTATAAATAAAAAAATATTTTGTTTTGTACTAAGGCAAAAATAGTTTCATGTACATACATACATTTGATACCACACTGAGCTCCTCTCTTCACTGTGTATGTGTTTGCGTGGATATCTCAGCACTTTGCAAAAGTTTGAGTATTATTCCTCCACTATTAAAAAAAACCTGAGAGGAATTGAAATGTTTTACTAAAAATCATTACACAAGATATGGATAGCCTATTGTTATATTCATGTTTTTGAAAGAATCCTAGACTTCTGCTCTGCTGAGTTGATAGACTGGTCAGTAGTGTCTTCCCCTGTAAAATATAAAAGGTCCATGAAGTACATGGACTCTTTGATATAGAGCAATGTATTCCTCAAGTGTCCAGCTCATTCCTTAAATAGCAATGGAGTTTAATTAAGAAATTTAAAATAAAATAAATATAACAATAATTGTATTCAAGGTCTGCCAGGGTTCAGTGTGCAATTTATAAGACTTCCTTCTTCTGTATAAGAACCATTCCAGTTAATGAACACTTTTCATCTCATGAAAGAAATACGTGGGTCATGACAACCTGAGCTAAGCAGAAAAGGAGCTCTTCAGTAGAGAGCTTAAATGCAATCATATATCGACAGGTGGAGAAAAGATGCCAGTCACAATATATGTTTGCTCTGAGTTACATTTCTTGCCTAAAATAAGAGATATTTTTCCTGAATATCAAATACTAATGGACAATGACTTGAGCCTTAGAAAAAAAAAAATTACTATTGTGAAAATTGTGGCCTTCAAGTCATCCTCAATAGTTTATCTTCCAGAAGGATTTAGAATGCCTAATATGCCAATCTTCCAAACTTCCCACTGAAAAACAAAGAAACAAAAAGAAAGAGAACACTACCACAACCTCCAAAAGTTGTAAAAATGTACTAAAATGTTTAGTCCAATAAATTTGAGTCATTGTGTCAATGACTCAGAGATTTAAATATAATAGGTTAATCTTTCAAATGAAGAACTACATTTTGTATATCATTCTCTGCAAACTTTACAAAGATTAAATCTTGCAATTTAATTATTGCTTAATGTAAGCATGCCAGCAAACTGCTATGACCTGCCCTACCAAGCAGGAGTAACTTTTGTTTTATTATTAAATCCCTTGGAGTGAATTAAAGTAAAATGATACTAGATGATCAGTGTTTGCACTGTATATAGGATTTATTTTAGAACAATTTTGTTTGCAAAGTAAAAGAGGTGTGTAGCCATTTTGGTTGTTATTATCTATAGTAACAGAGCAACATAAAGCATTAAGGTATTGCAAAGGAAAACAGGTATTTAGCCATTTTGGTTGTAATATAGCCACCCAAGAAATTGTGTAAGGGAAAAGAGAGAAAGAGAGAAAAACGACTCAGAGTTAAAGGGTAAAGAGAGAGAAAGTGAGAGAAAAGAATAAATGTTCATAGTCACCACTTCAGAGGCCTTTGACAAACTTGGTTGTTGTTGTCCCTGGTGTCTTGGTCCATCAGGGAGTGGTGGGGAGACAAGCCCACAAAACACAAAATTCAGTGGGTACACTTAGAAACCCTCTTTATGCCTCCCCCTCTCTGTGGATCGGCTGCTTTTGCAGAGGCTGGAGGCCCTGGTTTTTTCAAGGTCATTCAGTTTTGGGGAGCTGGTGCTTCGAAGGCACCCCTCCTACGAGGCCTTCTCCATGGGAGTTGGGTGTCTGTGCATACGGGGCCCCTTTTAACACAGCCTGGCTCATAGGAGACAAGCATCACATGCACAGAAGGTGCCACAGGTTGCCTTCAGATAAACATCAAACACCTAAAAGAAGGCATCACACCCCCAAGACTTTGCCCCTAGGGTCTCACAAATCTAACAGTATGTGGGCTATGGCTTCCTCCACTCAGTCTTATCTTCAGTCTCCTGGCAGCAGCTTGTTACAGTATCAATGTTTTAAGTCAATAAAAAAAGTCCAGTCCTCACGCAGACTGAAACACAGACAGCTGGCATCACTTAGAATGCTTAGTTTTAATTCATAAAAATAATCAAAATTACTTCAAATTGGTCTAATGTCACTAAATCTTTACTTAAAAGGCTGCTTTTTCTAAGATAGATCATGCCTTTGTCCCCTGCCTTTTTCAGTAGCCATAGGATTTGTCAGCTGCAAGAAACCTAGGTGCCACTTTCAAATCTAGAAGCATGAAGACTATGAAGGGTACACCCACCCATCCATAAAACGGAGACACTTCTATCCTCTCTCTTCTCTCCAACCAGGGTCTTATCACCTTCTTCATTTTAAATGTGTTACTCAGTGATATGTAGAATGAGTCTTGATGGAAATTTGGCCTTACATTTGTGACAGCATGGTCAGAGAAGTATGAGGTATGGGTCTACCCCCTCAAATTAAAACTTCTAAACTACTGAAGTGCAGTGGAAGTTTCTCTTCTGACCTCTAATAGGTGTGTAGCTAAAAGGCAAAATATCTGAGAAAATCAGGACAAATAGAACTATCTTATCATCCTCCAATTCCACTTAAGAAAATAAGGGATTTGATGGTAGATGATATGTGATATGAGGATTTCTCAGAACCTGGAGATTTAGTTTCTAGTGCAGGTCTAAAGAAGGGAAACTACTAGACCACGCTCCATGTGATTCCTTGCAGAATTTCAAAACTATTCATGTTTCTGTAAATTATAAGAATTGTTACTCAGCTTCCCTTTTCACTTGTATCAAATACCATGGAAAAAGACTTTCCAAGGATACAGACTTGAAGCTTTCGTGAGGACTTTGTCTGGTGATAAAGGTAGATAGTTCTTTTAAAATCACCTTGGTATTAAAAGACTAGTTTATATCTTCTATATTATCTTTCCTTTCACTTTATAAGCCACCTACAAATGATAATGAGTAAACTGTACAGGATAATTAGTATTCATTAAAACTGAGTAAAATATTTACTAAATATTTAGATAAAGCTGTTCTTATTAATTAAATATCTAGATAGTGGCTGCGATGTGTTGTTCAGTGGCATAAGATGGTGATCATGAATCTTTTTGATGGGACACTATTATGATTAACTCCATTTCAGATAAGGTATTTGCTGAATTTTTAATCATCAGCTTTGAAAGTGAGCTAATGGGTCCTTTTCCTTTCTATAGAGCATATTTTATTTAAAATTTCCTTTGCATATACAGAAGTGAGATGTCTGATTAAATATGCATGCAAGAGAACCTGAAAATAAAGAATTCAAAGGACAACCATGGGGAGATTTGATCGGGCTGAGCACTTCACAAGCATTTCTGTAGGGTACTGTAGGTACTCTTTCAGATTAGAAAAGTTTGTGGCTAGGTTATAATGACTTTTTATTCCCCATGAAACTATCTCTCTTTTTGTCTTAGTCACTTTTTTCCTGTATGACTAATGATATCATTCAAATGAAAGCCATGAATCTTTCACTCAGTAAGTTACAAAAAGAACAGCATTTCAAGCTTTGAAATATTAACAGACTAAAGAAAAAGAAGGCATAAGAAAAAGAATGTGACCACTTTTCTCTCTTCAGTGACCAAATAACCACCTCAAAGTTAGTTATTCTAGTTATCTCAAAGGCTTGCTTCAAAGAAGTCTTTTTGAAGCTTGAGCATTTTGTGACTGAGAACAGAATAGATATGTGAAGCCCAGATTAAGGATGAGGAAAAATCAGAAAATATCTGTCTGGTTAGATATCTTCTATCAAGAGTTCATAGTTCTCACCTGGTTTCTTATTTTTGAATATTTTCTTTTTCAGGTATGAATATAAATAAAACATTTTGAAATCTAGATGTTTAGCAAATGTTTTGTTTGCAAAGTGCATCTGCCTGCCATAGGTCTAATAGAAATAACAGCCTAATTCTATGCCTAACAGCCTAATTTCATGCACTAGCTCTACCTTTTCTCTATCCTTATAACATTTGTACCCACATTTTAGGGATCTAGTAGTATTAACATTCCAACTCCTTGACACCACTGAATTTGAATATATGAGTTTCTTACGCAAACGCTTCAGACAATGAATCTGAGAGAGTTTATGTTGAAAGTCACAGACTACAGATTCACAGAATTAGTCAGGTTGGAAGGGACCAGAGTGACTAAGAAAATGAGCTGTGAATATCAATACATTTGTTTTGATGATTTGAGTAAGAACATGGTAAGAACAACACTTCAACACCTCATATATAATCCATGTCAACTCATACCGTGTTAATTGTCTAATGGTAGATTCATTTGGTAGAAATGGGCTAGGAAAGACAGGTTTCCCACCATGGAAGACATGTAACAAACTTGTTTTAAGTGCAAAGTGGGGTAAGGTGTATAGCAGTCTCCTCTTTAGTAGTTCCATCTTTAAAATGTAACCAAACATGTAAATAGAGTATTCTTAGAATAAGAATGAATTTGATTACATTCTGGACTGATGCTGTTCTATCTAAAGAAAGACAATGTTCAGATAAATTATTTAAAGTAGAAAATATTAAAATAAATACATTAATAAGTGGTGCTCAATATTTTATATATTTTAATCAAATACTGACATAGAAAAAAAATCATAGTGCCATTAGTATTTGAGACCCATCCAATCTGATCTTGAACACTTCCAGGGATGTGGCATCCACAAATTCTCTGAGAAACCTGTTCCAGTGCCTCACTGCACTCATCATAAAATTTTCTTCCTAACATCCAGTCTGAATGTAGGTTTCAGTTTAAAACTGCTGTTCTTTGTACTGTCACTGGAGGCCTTGATAAAAAAATATCTCTCCATCTTTCTTATAAGCCTCCTTTATATATTGAAAGGCTGCTATAAGGTCTCCCTAGAGCCTTCTCTTCTCCAGGCTAAACAACCTCAACTGTCTCAGCCTTTCTCATATGAGAAATATTTTTTTCTGGCCCTCCTCTGGACCCACTCCAACGAGATGATGCCCTTTTTACCCTGGGAGGCCCAGAACTGGATGTAGTACTCCAGGTGAGGTCTCAGAAGGGTGGAGCAGAGGGGGAGAATCACCTCCATTGACCTGCTGGCCACGGAAGGACAGTTCAGATATTTTTTTTTCCCTTGCCTGCAAGAAAGAGAAAATTATTATAACATCCAGGTGAAGATCGTAAACCTTGATATATTTTTAGAAATAAAAAAACCTCCAACTATTTGTATGTTTAAGAATGGATTATGCAGCCTGCACTTCACAGCACAATCGGAGGGGGATTTAGTTTCTGTTCCCACCTTCAAAGAATACCACAGTGTTAATGGGAATAGTCTAAATGCTTAGACTTTCAGTTGAAATCTGAAGTATCTGATAGCCTCCAACACTAAGAATATAAAAGATTAGCTGCTTTGTTTCACCTTGATAGTCCTTAAATAGCAAATCTTTCATAGTAAAATTGTAAAAAGCTCTTCATTAACTATTTGCAGTGTTTTCAAGCCAAACAGATTTAAAAATCATCAGTCCAGAGGCTATGTCTGTGTCCTAATATTTACCCCACTGAATACTAAAGACCTTGTGGACCTTGAAGGTATTTTTACATTTCAGCTGTAGTATGCAACATTGCTGACATTTTAAAGGTTTAATTGAAGAATACTTATCATAGTAGAATTCCACAGGAAGTGCTGGGTGACAAAAACCTAGTGTTGTGAAATTAATTGTATCACTAACGTGTAGCTGAAACAAGTGGAAAACTTGAACCCAAAGAAACAACTCATTAATCTTCAACCAGCTGTACTGCGGTAGGTGTATCACTTCTGTATTCACATCATACCTTAAAAAAACCAAACAAACAACCCCCCCCACACACACACAAAAAAAAAACCTAAGGTATTTTTAAAGCAGGAAAAATTACTCTGCAGATCAGAATATATTGCACAGAAATGTTTATCACCAGAAAATATTTTCTAAGTATATTCCTTGAAGTCCTTAAAATTCAGTTTTAAAAATACATTATTTTTCTATATTTTAATAAAAGGAAACCTTTGTTTTCTCCCTTTCTTCCTTCAAAAACTATGTCTATTTTTAAGAGAGAAAATTTTAAAAAAGGAAAGAGGTTCAAATGTTTGCCTATGGGCATAGTGATAGGAACTTAATATAATGTTCACATAGTATGCATATATAGTACGCAACAACTAGCATAACAAATGAGAAACAGAGGAACAGTAAAGAGCAAGAAGACACAAAGAATAGCACCTGATGACTCCAGACTGTCAAAAAGTTCTAAAAGTAACTAACCAGCTAAGAAAGAAGTCTATTATGAATAACTAGGTAGCCTTGTGAGAACTTCTTGGAGAAGCAGCTCCTCAAAGGCTAAGAGAGCTGGATTTTCTGTTTGAAAGAAAGATGAGGCAAAAGAAGTGGCAAATGAAAGGAAGATATCAATATGTAGTGTGGTACTATTCACAAAGGAATACTTAAAACGTAATTGTTTTGTCTCTGGTTTTAAGTGAGATGTGGATGTTTCCGAACTTAGCTGGCCTTGAATGGATGTTTTGGAACACCAGAACAGAAAGGGTAGGTATTGAAGAGACAACAAACTTAAAGCAATTGCAGAACTAATCTTTAGCAGGACTGCCATCACTCAAACTGAGTAAGAAATAGGAATAAAACAGGAAGTTAATAAAAACCAGGATAATGCAAGGGAAGTGGACCAAGACCTCGAGGACGTCAACAGTGTTCACCTGAGGCTGACCTAAGGGTTCTGAGATTCAGCAGTATGACTCAAAGTGAGAATTACAGCACAAGACTGATGTTTCAGGACTTCTGTCTTAGTATGTCCTCTGAATGAAACTCTTGGAGGAAAGAATTTTTAATTTCACTAATTAGTAATTGAATTAGAATTTGGTGTACTATCAGAACAATTTATTGAAAGCCTTGATACATTGTTTTCCTTCTTCCTTCATCTATGGTATAGCTGTCTTGCCTTTACAGTAATCAGCATCTGGATGTTTATCAACTAATTAAGAAAGATACTGACTTAAAGTAATTGCATTTATTTGAAAGTCAACATTTTTGTTTCTTTCCTCCTTTAGTCTGGACATTAGTATTTTTTGTGCTTTTATATATGTGAGTACACTGCAGAGTATCCCAGTCCATATTATGTCAAAATATAGAAGTCCATAGCCTTTTTCTAGCAATGACGGGGCATGGGGCTACAGGGGAGCTCTGGGCTTGTCGTGGCCTGAGCTGGTTTGGCTATTTTGAACAGGCTGGCAGTCAAATGATCACTTGTTTGAGGTGAAACTCTGTGAACGACTCTTGGTCAAGTCTGACCAAGAGAGGGAGTCATGGCACAGCAAACCATTGCACCTTATTCTGTTGACTCTGGCTCTTATCAGCTTCCAGACTTCAGCTGGGATAAAGCTAGCACCCTACTAGTTTCCTGAGAACTCCTAACTCAGGAGAAAGTGCAGAGCTCCCATGAACACTGACATACCTCGCCTTGCAGAGCCCTGAGGCTGCTGACAACTTACTTAGTCCTGGTGCCGCAATTTGCCTGGGGAGAGCCACCTCCATTGCCCAGGTCTCAGAGGGCTGCTGCAATGGGGAGAATAACTTGAGATAAAAGGGGTAGTTGGACTAAGGATAACCATTGACCCTATTTTGATTAGATTGTTCAGATTTTCAGTTAGGGTGACAATAAATAATCCTTGACCCCACATTTGAGTCCAATGGGAGTGGGTTAAAAACCAGAAATAGTCATGGATTTATGAGGGCTAAAGATGGGATATTTCAGGAAACTAGCTGAGACATGAAGGACAATGTGAATTCCTGTGGTCTTTAAATGAACACTGCCATGTAGACAAAAGCATGAAGTGTTAATGAAAAAGACAGAAATATAACTGAAATACGTCTTTTCATTGTTTGAAGAGTGAGAAATAAAATCAGCTATAACAAATGATGGAGATAATTTTTGATTCCTTATCACTTCAGAATATTCATTATTGTTAGTTCAAATGGAAAGCTCAATTCTCTCAAGAACTGTAAAATTGGAAACAGAGCTGCATCTCACACAGAAAAAGAAGTAGCTTTCCATATCTGAGCACACAGACTGAAGCAGTGTGAGGGGAGCTGGAACGTGACAGTGATGAGAACTGAATGAGTAAGCCAGAAGGTAAGTAGGGAAGATGAGGGAAGTTACCCAGTTCTCAGGTAAAATGTCTCATGTTTCCTCTAGCTTTCTTCCATTCCCTTGATATGCAAGTAAACACCTTTTTTTTTTTTAGACTTTAATATAGTAAGAACAATTGTACATGACCATAAATTAAACTTTGAAGACGATAACACGAGAAACTCATAGATCATAGAGGGGGAAAACCGACTGGTCAAAACTGACCTGGGACTGAACTAGTAAGACAAAACCAGAAGAAACTATCAGACTTCATAGATGATAAAGTGGAATACTTGGGAGAAGGATGTGAAAACCAGGGCATGGTGGAATGCTATCTTACTAGGAATTTATGACTAATGCTGGATATAAAATCAGTAAAACAAAGGTCAGTGGACAGAGGGAGGATCAGTTGTTTATTTAGGATTGGGAGAAGTGAAATTGTAAGGTAAAACAAACCATGCCATTGAGGCTACTCAGTGCTTCCTCTCAAGTAGTTCAGCTTTGAACAGGAAGATGAATGTGAAGCTTGCTATGGCTAACTTCATTCTGTGACCAGGAGAGAACTGAGGTGCTTTTCCTGCCACCAGTGAGAGATCATTCAACAGAGACAAAGCCTAACAGAATGCAGGCAATTCCATCAAATTAAAATATATTTCTATCATGTATAACATCATGGTAACTGCCAAACACTTCCCATTTAAGGGATCTATTATTTCTTTCAATTGCTAGTTTAAATGTCTTCCTGTTCTGTTGCAAGGAATGTACCTTCTCTTATGTGTTTCTCCTGAATATAAGAATTTGAACTGGGTCATGATGATACTGGTGAATCAGTCAAAACTTTGCAGAGCAGTATTAGCTGTCAATACATTATTTCAGTGTAGAATTCAGACTGATTTAGCAAAAAGGAACCACAGTGCCCCAATTTTTTTCCTTCTGTATTTTTCTAATGGGGAGGTATTGAATTGCTTGCAAAAGGGACATGATTGGTATTTCATGTTTGAACTACTGACTTTTAAAGTGTGTAACGACTATTGTTAGCTCTTGTCCTTTGAAACCCAGATAGGTAAAATAATATAGGAGAAAATGGTTCACTACACTGGCTGTGGTAGGTTGACCCTAGCTGGGCAGCAGATGCCCACCAAAGCTGCTGTATCACTCCCTCCTCAACTAGAGAGGGGGAAAAGAATTACAAGGAGAGATGGGAGAGGTTGAGATTATTTACCATTTACTGTCACAGGTAAAACAGACTTGGCTTGGAAAAGTAATAAAATTCATTACCAATCAAATCAGAGAAGTGTAATGAGAAAATGAAAACAAATCTTAAAAAGACCTTCCCTCTACCTCTCCTTTCTTCATGGCCTCAACACTACTCCTGATTTCTCAATCTCCTTCACCAGAGTAGTGCAGGGGGATTAGCAATGAGGGCTGCATTTGTTCTTCACACATTGTTTCTGCCACTTCTTCCTCCTCAGGCGGAGGACTCCTCACATTCTTCCCCTGATCCAATGTGAGGTCCTTGCATGAGAGACAGTTTTTAGGGAAATTCTCCAGTGTGAGTCCTTCCCATATCCTACAGTTCTTAACAAACTGCTCCAGCATGAGTCCCTTCTACAGAATGCAGTCCTTCATAAACAGGCTGCTCTGGCTTGGGTCCCCCATGGGGAGTCACACATTCTGCCAGAAAACCTGTTCCAGCATGGGTTTCTCTCTCCATGGAGCCATAGGTCCTGTCAGGAGCCTGCTCCGGCATGGGCTTCCTATGGGTCACAGCCTCCTTTGGGCACCCACCTGTTCTTGTGTGGGATCCCCCAAAGGGTTGCAGGTAGATCTCTGTCCCCCTGTAGACCTCCCTGGGCTGCAGGGGGGTAGCTGCCTCACCGTGGTCTTCTCCATGGGTTGCTGAGGAATCTCATCTCTGGCTCCTGAAGCACCTCCTCCCCCTCCTTCTTCACTGACCTTGGTGTCTGCAGAGCTGTTTCTCTCTCACATATTCTCACTCCCCTGTGGTTGCAATTGTGCAGAAGCTGTTTTCCCCTCCTTGTTAAATCTGTTATCCCAGAGGCCCTACCACCATCACTGATGGGCTCGGCCTTGTCCAGTGGCAGATCCATACTGCAGCTGGCTGGCATGGACTCTGTCAGACGTGGGGGAAGCTTCTGGCAGCTTCTCACAGAAGCCACCGCTGGTAGCCCCACACTGCAAAACCTTGCCACTCAAACCCAGTACAGTGGACCCCTCACAGTATATTGAAAATATTGTCCATGTGTGGGAGTGAATATTCTTTACTTCAGAGGTACAATAGCTATGGACACAATTTATACCTCTAAGCACTGGAACAAATACATGTCCTACAATTTTCCAAACTCTCTTGTGAGACTAGTAAGAAGAAACCTTGACAGAATGATGTGAAGCTCGGAGAATAACTAAAAAAATATTTGTGAGTCCTGAGCAGGCATTGCTGAGAGACAAAGCTATGTTTGCAAGTATTTCATTTTACCCAAAATATATTGTTGTTTAAGATGGACATGCAATCACAAAGAGCAGTTATTTACATTTTATAACATATTTAAAATCAAAGAATACTAAATTTTTCTTGATTGATTAGAGTTTGGGGTTTTTTTGTAGTTTTTTTAAATATATAATTTTAACAAAAATATGCATTATATAGTATAAATATGCAATATATAGAATATATAATGTAAAGATAAACATATATATTATTATACACATTTTTAGTTGTTATTAAAAGATATTATATAATGACTTTTCCATTGAACTTGTAAAAAGTACATTAAAAGATACATTTATACAGCATCTGTGGTTTAACTAAAGTAATTTGTATTTGGATTGCAATATAGATACAACCACTTAATGTGTAGTTAATCGTGTCGAGGTATATCTAGTGCATAAGTATACAACAACAAGGATCACAACCTGAAGTGGGACATTTCAATAATAAGTGGGCATCTCTTTTTCAGTGATGACTGCAGTAGTAATAGTCCTTTCAAAACTTAGGTTAGAGATCAGAAATGTATTTTTTCTGGGAAGTTTGTTGGGGTTTTTTATTTTTTTTCCTGTAACCTTCCCATGAATATAGAGGATTTTTGCATGATTTAGTAATTTTAATGAACATAGATACCTCTTTACTGTTCATCATAGCTGTCATATATAAGACAGTATGCAGACAAAGGGGATGACAAAAATAATTTTAACAAAACTTCCAGAAACAGAACTGTGCTGGTTTTGGCTGGGGTAGAGTTAACGGTGACTGATATGGAGCTATGTTTTGTATTTGTGTTGAACACAATAATAGAATAATAGAAATGTTTTTTGTTATTGCTCAGCAGTGCTCACACAGAGCCAAGGCCTTTTCTGGTTTTTGCACTGTCACACGAAAAGTTGGGGGTGCATGGGAGAAGACATAGCAGGGACAGGTGCCCCAAACTGACCAAAGGGATATTCCAGACCATGACATCATGCTCAGTATATAAAGGAGGAGGAGGGAAGGAGGAAGGTGGGGAAGTTTGGAGTAATGGAGTTTGTTTTCCCAAGTAACTGTTCACATGATGGGGCCCAGCTCTCCTGGAGATGGCTGAACACCTGCCTGCCCATGGGGAGCAGTGAATTAATTCCTTGTTTTGCTTTGCTTGTCTGTATGGCTTATACTTACCCTATTAAACTCTCTTTATCTCAACCCACGAGTTTTCTAGCTTTTACACTTTCAATTCTCTCCCTGATCCCTCCAGTGGGGAAGTGAGTGAGTGGATGCATGGTCTTTGGTTACTGGCTGGGGTTAAGCCATGATGGTCCATTTTGGTGTCCAGTGTGGAGCTTAAAGGATTAACAACAAGGATAACAACAGATTTGATTGGGATGTGATAGACTGAACATATAAGTTTTAGTGCCATTTAGCTAGTAATCAACAGGCTCCTGTGTTTGCCATGGGGCTTGTTTTCTGGCTCTCTAAAAAACAAGGTTGCTGCTACAGGAGCAAAAAATGCAATATCAGTGCTATCTGTACTCTCTCACACTGTTCAGTTAAGTAGCTAATGTAGGAAATAATAAAAACTCTTTAAAAGGGATAAAAGTGATACATTTGACTGAAAAGGAGATAAATTTCTCTGGTTACTGATACTTAAATTCTGAAAATATCAAGGTGTTTTCCTATTTGTCTTCCTTAATAAAAAAATAGTCACATAAATATTCAAATAAGATAGTCACATAATTTAAGCCAACTCAGGATTGAAGCTGTTTATTAATTCATTATGGCACATAAATCACCGGGAATCAGTGAACTGAGTTTTGAACACATTCAGAATCAATTTCAGTAATGGAGCAAACAAGCCATGACACCTGAAATGGTAATCCAGTGTTAACAAGCTTCTAGACACTATTCTAAGCACTTCATAAATCCAAGAAATGCTTATCAGGACACGCACATACACACAGATGTGCACATATATGATCTCACAGCACATATGGGCTACAAGTATTTCATGTGGTCCTCTACCTGTACACACCTGTGTTGGAAATGTGGATGCTCCAGCTTTATGTGTAACTGTGCTGCTTCATATAGGAAGCTAACGCACATGACATGTCCAATTATTTCTTGAACATCTGCAAGGATGGTGACTCCACTACCTCCCTGGGCAATTCCTTCAGATATTTAAAAGGAGAGACATTTTTGGAATCCTCTGGTTCTAAGAGATCAGCCTACAAAATTTGTTTCATGTTCTTTATTTAAGGTATAGTTCCTTAAATATCAAATAGTAAAGCAAGACGTCAAAAATAAAATTAGATATATTCGTAGTATCATCTTTTCTACTCTGGTCTGTCAGTGGAGCTTAGGAAGATAGTCTTTTTCATCAGCATGTGTTTCTTTATGTAAGAGACAGATTCCTGTCATGTGGTTGCAGGCAGCATCAAGACTGACTGGCAGGGAATTATACTGTTGGATGTCATTTGCAGATGCTTAACAGAAATTGTGGTTGTTCCACACCACAGCAAAATCAATTTGCCTTAAGGTATCAGGCTGCACCCTACTTCTTTCCTTGCAGGCTTTTCAAGCACATATATTATCAGAACTTATATAAGACACCTTTGAAACATATCCTTTTGGAAATATCTCCTTCAAATGATAGCATTTGGTAGTATATTTTTCTGCCTTAATTATAAATCAGAGAGTATATTTGTAAGGGGACATTTCAGTGTCCTTGTTCTTTAGGAGGGTTTCCACTTTGGTGTGTTAAAGTGAATATTCAAGAAATAATATAGCCTTTTATATATGTGCTTAATTAGACACTGCTATTGTTGGTCTATGTTTGGCCCAGCCACCTGTGGTTTGTACTTTTTCCTGCTAAGATATGGGAAAACAAGGCCTGATAAATGGGAACTTCGTCCTTGAAGGCAGCACTTTGCATAAACTAAAATTAATTGGTATCTCACTATTGGCTGATGGCCTTCCAAAACCATTTGAAGGAGAAAGTGAAGAGGAGGAGGATGAAGTAAACCCCCAGACCCATTAAGGGAAGACCCTCCAAGGTGCATCCCGCAGGCGCGGGGAAATTCCAATGTCCACACGCGTGCACAGAAGGGGCACCACTGACATAACAGAGGAGGGACCGAGGGCCTCTGGCTGGGCGGTGCTGGCCACACCTGCCCAGGTAGATGTCGCTGGCACATTGGATAAAAAAGCAGGTGGCTCGTGCTCGGGGGGCTCACGCTTCACACGAAGGACCACGTTGCCTTTTGCGGGGATGTCCGCGGTGTGTGAGCCAGACCCTCCGAGGACGCAGCTGCTACAGAGAATTCTTGGTATTCAGAGTTGGTAAGATAACCTCATAAGTTACACCTGTGAGTTGTGGGGGTTTTACTGAGGGCTTATTTCCCTTCTCTTTTCCTGTCTACCGTTTTCTTGTTTTGTTGGTCACCTCTTTGTGATAAATATCGGGGTTTTGAGCTTTCAGCGGTGTTTTGGTTTCAATCCCGGCATCCCTTCGAACCCTCCCTGGAACACCTTTGAATTTCTGACAAACATTAACTATTTTGGTAATTATTGCAACTGTACAGAACTGATCAATAATTAGATTGATTGATCTGTCTGGCTGCCTGTCTACATCAGCCATAAGCTAGTACTTGAATACAACTTCTTCTTTAATCACATTGTTAGTCTTCTGTACCAGAGAAATATAATTTTTTTAACTGTGAAATAGTTACTTGCCTAGACTCTGTCACCTGGTGCTACTTAACTAGTGTTTAACTAGTTAATACTTAGTTCATATTAACTACTTGTAATGTGTTATTACTTTTAGTTACTTACTGCCTGATTTCCTTTAACTCTGTTTTTCTCCTGACTGGGCCAGTTACATCTATAAATATGTGCAATGGCATTCTTCAAAGAGGGTTTTTACCACAATAGATTAAATACTGTATACTGAAATTTTATATAATTAGATATTTTGAAAAAGGAATGCACTGACCATTGTGTATACATATGTATATATACACACATACATATATAGATATATTCAGATAATACAGTATCAGTTCTTGACAGTCCGGTTATGTCAGTAATCCCATTTATGCCAAGGTCTTCTCCATTGCTAGAGTTCTCCTATTTTTTTAGTCACCCTGTCAATTTGAAACCTGTTTCCTCAAAACAGGGTTACGTTACAGCTGTTTCCATGGCATATTTTAAAGCTCAATCCTCAGCTGCACGAGATAAATGCTTTTAAAAAGTTCATTTTTTAGCAGACATAATTTGAAAACGAATATATCACGTCTCCATTGTATAAAAAAATAGCTTCTATATTTTATTTAAATTAGGAGTAGTAGAATATAAGTGGAGAAAACTAATGCTGTGTAAGAATTTGTTTAAAGAATGCATGCCATTTTATATAAAAAGTAGCTTGTTTTCATGTGCACTCAAAAAGTATACCTGAAATCTTTTGTCTCATCACAATGACCTGTAAAATCTAATGTGTGAGATTTTATAGAAGGATATTGTAGCTACATAATATATATATTATTGTAATAAAAATATTTGTTATTCTTCCTTAGGTGAACTCATTACTATCTGCTCAGTAGTTCAAGCTACAATGTTTCAAATTCTTAATAGATTCTATCAATAATGTCAGATGAACATTGTGGTTCAGAGGTATTTCTTTCAATAGAGTGGCAAACAACTTCAAAACAAATATTAATTAAATAAATGCTGGCCACTGGAAAAACAGTTTTATATAAGGTACATCATAATATGATAAAACTCATTAAGCATATAATAAAAAAATCCTATTAATAAATTATTACATGGAAAAACTTGTTAGATTTAATGCAGAATATTCTTTTCTCCCATTAAAAAAACCCAATAACAACAACTTGCAGTTGTGACAATGTTCATTCCAACTGTAATTCTGTAACTTTGACAATATTAAAGAAACCTCAGTACTTATTGATATGAATTGCAGGTTGGGAACTGATGTCAATGTCATCTTGTTATGCCAGCCCTGTATTTGTTCCTTACCTTTCTATCATCTATTAAAGAAAATTAAAAGCTGAATAGAAAATTTTCACCAGGAGCACTGAGCTTCACAATTATGTTATTTGTTAAAATACTTGTAACTCTGAAAAAGAACAAGTACCACATTTAAGAGATAAATGAGGTGTTGAACAGGTACAGTGGGTATTCTATATATACTTTTCTGTGCACAGTACTGATTTTGACCACCTGGAAAAATTCTTAAGTCCAATGACTTCAAGGGAAAACTTCAAAGTTTACTTGCAAACTTTAAAATTCATACATTTTGGGTTTTAAAATTATTTGAAATATATTTTAAATATATTAAATAAAATTATTTTAAATATATTTTTTTAAAATATTTTTTGTCCTTAAAATGACTAAAATATGGAAGGAATCAAACAACTGAAGTTATTTATGTGGCTCTATCTTCTGTTTTTTGTGATGTCTTTCTATGAGCAATATGAATTTAATTCATTCTATTTATCAAATTGATGTCTGTTCTTTTTTCCCAAGTGGCTTTACTCAGTGACCTAAAGACACAGTACTTACACAGCATATATTCACAGAAATAATCTAATCAATTGTATATAGCCATTACTTTTTAAATGGCAATTTAAATTGGTTTTAATATGCAAAATATGCAGCTACAAAAATGGTACACGTATGATTTGGCATGTCATTTCAGACCAGCTCCAGGATTGGGATCACCTTTAGAAAGAAATGGTGTTTAAAAGTATAACTTCTGTCAGCCATTCATAGGAACATTACCTGTACTGAGTTTTGAACTTATGTGACAGAGGATGAGGAAAAAATAAGGTAATGGCTATTAGTGGTTTGAGGGTTAGGTGACACATAATGAGAGCACTAGTTCAACATGTTCATTTTATTTCACTTAGTTCTTGTTTCTATTACATTCTGAGGAATGCACTGTTCACCTAGAGGCCTGTCTGCAGATCAGCATCGCTTCTATGCTTCCAGCACTAATAATTTAAAGTCTTACATCTTTGATATTGGTTCCCTGCTAAGTTTCTTCCCTTTCAATTATAATATTGACTTTTCTTTATAGTTGCTTGCAATACTTCATGTTATGTTATGGGCACAAGTGTTCATTCCTAAAAAGATAAAAGGAACACTGCAATGCACTTTTCAACCTTTATACAGGGGATTGTAAGCCTGTGAAAAGTGACATTTTTTCTTTCTTTTTCTCTTGAAAATAACAAAGGCAAAAGACTATCTATTTCTCTCTCCTAGATACCAATTTTACCAAGTGTCTTCAAAAAGACATATTTCTGTGTATTTGCTAAGAAGTCAGCTTCTCCACAGGTTAGTTATCTGCAAAGTGCATCATAATATCTGTGGCTAGGGGAAGATGATCATGAGTGACGACACAAGCTTAAGACAGGTCTTTGCAAACATTTCAACTATGACTATTCTGAGACTTTTCTCTGAAGGAAAAAATATCTTGTTCTTTGTTAACATTTGAGATAAACTAGCCTGGTGATATGCTAATGTGTGTTTCTCTAGCAATTCCCCCTCTCACTTACTTCCCCAGAAGTAAAGCGCAGAATTACAAAATATGCTGAAGGGACCCACAGGGATTATCTAATCCAACTCCTGGCCCTGAACAGTAGCATCCCCAAGAGTCACACCATGTGACTGAGAGTATCATCCAAATGCTTCCTGAACTCTGTCGGGCTTGGTGTTATGTTCTGCTCCCTTGGGAAACCTGTTCCAGGGCCCAACCACCCTCTGGGTGAAAAACCTTTCTCTAACATCCAACCTAAACCTCCCCAGACACAACTTCAGGCTGTATCCTCAGGTCCTGCCACTGGTCACCACAGAGAAGAGATTAGTGCCTGCCCCTCTTCTTCCCCTCACAAGGAAGTTGTGACTGCAATGAAGTCTCCCCTCAGTCTCCTCTTCTCCAGGCTGAACAGACCAAGTGACCTCAGCCACTCCTTACTGGCTTCCCCTCAAGGCCTTTCACCATCTTTGTTGCCCTCCTTTGAACATGCTCTGAGAGCTTAATTAAGCTTCTGATATTGCAGTGCTCAAAACTGCACACAATATTCAAGGTGAGGCTGCACCTGTGCAGAGCAGAGCGGCACAATCACCTCCCTCACCCACCTGGTGATGCTTTGCCTGATGCCCCCCAGGACTCCTGGCTACCAGGGCACTGCTGAATCATATTCAACTTGTCATTGACTAGGACCCCTTAGGTCCCTTTCCATGGTATTGCTTTCCACCATCTCATTCTCCAGTCTGTACAAATATCTGGGGTTGCCCAACTTGTGAGCCAGTTGCTCATCCACCACATGATGAGTTTATCCAGCTGTTGATGGACAGTTTGTCCAGAAGGATCCTGTGAGAGACAGTATGAAAACTTTACTGAAATCCTGAAAAATTATATCAACTAGCTTCCCTTGATAACTAGGTGGGTTACCTTGTCATAAAAGGAAATCAGGTTAGATTAGCAGCACTTTCCTCTCATGAAGCTGTGCTGGCTGTCACCAATGACTGCTTTGTCTTCCAGGTGTTTTTCAACACCACCCAGAATATTCTTCTCCATAACATTACCAGGCATCGAAGTGAGACTGAGAGTCCTGTAATTTCCAGGGCACTCCTTCTTGACCTTCTTGAAAATTGGTACAACCTTTGCCAGCTTTCAGTCAGATGGGAGCTCTCCAGATTCCCAAGACTGCTCAAAAATCATTGAGAGAGGTTTTGCAATTATATCAGCCAGCTCTTTGATGATTCTGGGATGAATCCCATTAGGCCTCACAGATTTCTAGGGATCCAGATGGAGCAGCAGATTTTTCAGGGTCGACTGGGAGTTGATCATTTTGGCAGTCATGGTCCTCCAGCTCAGGGTACTGAGACCCTCTTGAACCGTCATCCATGTTGAACACAGAGGCAAAGGATGTGTTAAACTCATCCGCCTTGTCTCTATCCTCTCTTTGTTAGGTGACCGTCCTCTTTCTGTAACAGGCCAATGATATTTCTATACTGTCTCTTGCCATTAATATATTTGAAAAAACTCTCTCTATTGCCCCCCACATTTCTGGTCAGCTTCAACTCCAGTTGAGCTTTGGCTGTATGAATTTTCTCTCTACAGTGGCAAGCAGCATGCGTGAATACTAGTTTCTCTGCACTTGTGAACCAAAGGTTAATGGACAGCATGTCAAAATGGAAGTAGAGGTGATATACAAGTAAGCATTTATGCAATACTATCGAGGAACTAATTACACTAAAACTAATATTTTATGTTTTTAGACACCATCAGGAATTCATTACCAAACAAACAGACCTCATTTGAGTTTCAGAGGCACAACCGAATATCAACCAGAAAGAATCTGGTCATGATGTTTCTTTTCAATTTTGTTACACTTGCTCTGAAGACATCAAGGGATGCAAATTAATCTGCTTTTACATGGAACCAGATGTTATCATCTGTATCAAGACATTACATTTCAAAGTGTATTCCAAAAGTAAACTAATTTTTTTCTTTCACAATCAGCTTCTCTATTTGTCTTCTTAGGGGTTTTGTTGTTGTTTTCTTGCTCCACCATCCACTTTTAAATATGTCTTCTTATTCTTTTTTCCTGTGTGATTTCATTATTGACTGCACTCACGAGCACATATGGACCAGAAAATTCCTAAACTGGACTAGGCTGTAACATTACAATTTGTCTTGCATACAGCAGGGCATACATAGCAGGGCAAGGTGCTCTTCTCAGTAGTGCAAAGGGTGTCTCATGACACAGCATCTCCACCACTGCAGGAAGAACACAGTTTCTTAACTTTAGCCGTGGCTGGAGTGAGGACTTCCTTCCCTTCTTTTCCAATCTCTTTTGAAGCAAGGGTATGGAAAGCACTTTTCTTTCTTTTAAGAAAAAAAAAAAAAAGGAGTAATACTTGAATAAAATTATTTTACCTAGTTTGTTTTTTGTGTGTGACACTTCCCTGTTTGAACATTATAAACCTATTATTTATCACAGTTTGTTTCCTTCTGTGCAGAGGATGCACATAAGATATTGCTCAGTTAACAAGAATGATAACCTATCTTGTACAGCTATGAAGATCACAAAATTCTTCACATACTAACCTATCAATAACTGACATAGGATAGCACTGACACTTTAGCATTTATACCATAAATAATCACATTAAGATTTCTGATTTTATGTGTGAACATTTGGAACATAACCTTTGGTGGGCTGATAGCTTTATCACATGAATATTTCAAAATTTTAAAAGATATTTAAAAATATTTCTGTTCTTGAGTTTATACATATTTACTCTTTAAAACAAATATGTCTGTAAACCAGGGTGCACAGTGCTGTCCCTTGAAAGAGGAGATGGAGGATGCAGTGCAAGTGAGTGCAGCCATAGCATGGCAATAGAAGAGGCAAAGAATGACATTGAATGACACTGGGAATATAAACAACTCACTAGCAGTCAATTAAAGATATGAGATCTGGACAAAGAGGCTTTAAAGGGTAACAAAATGAACAAAGAGCAAGTATATAATACATAAAACATACCATACATAGTAACTTAAGCTGTAATGTAGACCTGTAGACTTGCAAAGTGTGAAGCCAGGTGTAAAACTGTGTTAGGAAATACACACAAATAGTCCTAGTTGAATCCTGGACTAAGGAAGAGAAAATCATCACCGCACTCATCCAGGTGAAGAATTTGGGATGCTGACACCTTGATGTAACTCCTCATTCTTTCTTCTTGAGGAATACTAGCAGTGTGTACCTGGACAATAAGCACGACACCAAAGAAAAGCAATACAGCAGGAAAATTTTGTACAACAGTCTTTACTTGCATTAATATTAATATTTATTTTGCATTGATTGAATATTTTGGATTGTGAATGTCAGTATCACTGTATCAGATTAGCTGTTGTAATGTTGTTTTTTATTTAGATTGTTAAGATTGAACTTACCCTAACAAGTTCTTGAATTTCTGTAAAATGTGTGTGTGCCTCTTTTTTCCCATTACAAAATGTGAAATGCAAGATAGCCAGCAGTCCCCAGGATGGATGCAGCTGACCAGAGCAGCTCATAGAAACTCTACCCTGTTTCCTGCATCTCAGGATTCACCTGACTAGGGCAGGAATCGTGGCTTTATGACATGCTCAAGGCTGAGTTATGGGTACTTGTGAATTTCTTAATCATGCAGGGTATGCCATCTATCATTTCTCAGGGAATGTGCATACAGCATGTATGAGGTTGGTTCATAGACCATGTGTTCTACTCGATCCTAAATGTTGGGTTGTTATGATCTGGGGATTGGTCTGGTCCTTGGTTTGTTTCTTGCCATTTACAGTTACAGGGAGTGTTGGGAGCAACATCAGTGTGTAAGCATGGAGACCAGCACGGGATTTTACACATCAGAAGGGTATCTTTTTTGTGTCTAACAAGTTCTGTAAATGTAGCCTTGATTATTCTGAGATCTGTATGACAGATTTAATCATGATAAATTG
This sequence comes from Oxyruncus cristatus, assembly GCA_013399855.1. Classification (NCBI taxonomy): domain Eukaryota; kingdom Metazoa; phylum Chordata; class Aves; order Passeriformes; family Cotingidae; genus Oxyruncus; species Oxyruncus cristatus. Next base: position 157,512 of record VXAY01005390.1, on the reverse strand, counting down.
GAAAGGCTGTGTAAAGATTGCAGTATCAGCTAGTACTCTCCCAAGACAAATATTGTTTGTTTGCTTCCTGTCTCACTGTTATTGCCTACTACACAGTCTGCCTTTTTATCACCTATTTAATGAACTGCAGAACTATCTTTCATTTGTGCTTGTTATTCATCTTGCCACAAAGCTTCTCAACGGGTGTGTTAATAGAATTAATGCACAGCAGTAAAAGAGAGTAGAATCCAGAAACAGAATTAACAATCTAATTTACTTTTGCCGAACAACTACTGAGTGAACACATATGCCACTGAAACAGATACACAACTGTGGCAGCTAAGACACTTATGCATGGCAGTGGACATGAAAGCCAGTTCTGAACACTGAAACCTGTACATGTGTGCATCTCAAGAAGCAGGCTATACAATATCTACCACTACAATCTGAGCTAGATTATTTAGCATTTGTTTTAAATAATTAAATGACACGATTTTATAGACAGCATTCAAATATTTGTGAAATGCAATTATTCATGTAAGACTTTTTACTTCTGATTAGAAGTAAAAATCCATAAAGAAGCAGAATCTGACAGGCAAACACAGTGCTCTGTAAAGCATACACTTGACATGAACCATATGGTCTGCAGTCAAGCACAGAAAGCATCACGTAAGGGGAAAGCCCATACAGCAAATTACAAAGAGAGAACAGCATGTAAGATGAGAACTACTTTTGAGAACTGTTTTTGGAAAGCCAGTGTATCTGTGTACCTAATTTATTGAGAATGTTCTTTATAACTTTCATGCTATGAACATTCCTCTTCAGTAACAGTGTTTTAATACCCTTGCAGAAATGAAACAGCAAAGAAGTATCCGTCCACTTGTATCTCTGAGGTGAAGAGATGAAAGTCAACATTACTTACATACCTCTGGTCAGCAGAGACACAGTGAAAAGAAAGGGTGAATTAAGTACTCTTTCCTCAAAACCCACNTTTTTTTTTTTTTTTTTAAGACTTTCTAGTGTGTAGTAATTTAATTCAGTATTACCATTGGAATATCTCAAAGTTGGAGAAGAATGTCAGCTAATAGCATACTAGAGCCTCACTTTAATAGGTTTGGTCAGTCAGATGAAAACCTTCCATTATAAGCATCTCCTAAATCTGATCTGTTATGTGAAAGATACTAAAGCCCTTGTATTTCTTTGTCTGTGATAGAAAATGCATTATGTGTCTCCACGAATTATACACAAAAGATACTGTTTGTAAAACAAGCATGCCTGCTGGGTTTAATCACCAGAAGCAAAAGACCCTTTAAATCTGCTACTAACAGCACTTTGGCATCTTTTATTAGTGACTGTATAAAAGCCTTTGATTTTTTAAAATACATTGGAGCTATTTTCTTTATAAGTGGTGGTACAACAATATTCCAACTGACCTTCATCCTTGCTATTGCTTTTATACTGTGCAGATTCTCTACTAATAGTTAAAAAAAAATGAACTCAGGGAAAGAGATGATTAGCCACTTGCCTTTCATCTCTGGGGCTGCAGTCAAATTGCCTTTGATAGGAGTATCTTATTCTCTTCAGATCAGATGTCTTTAAGTCTACAGTGTAATACTTTTTGATGACCTTGGCTTCTAGGCCAAAGCAAACAAGAACCAACACATTATTTTTCTATGTGAGTACTAACAATTTCATGTTCTCCTACTTGATTAGAGGATGAAATCTGCTGATTCAGAGACAACTGAGTAGAAAATACGGCATTGTACCTGCCATCATTTTATATCACCTCCACAAGAGAAGCAAAACTGCATTTAATGATATGTCAAATATATTTTCCATTTAAATTTTGAATCCACTACAAACTGACTTTAGACATACCTCTAGGAATAAGTAATTAATTTCCTTACACTAATTTCAAGCAGACAAAGGATAACTAGACACTGAGTGTTGGAGGTATCCTCTCAGTTCTTCAGTCTACAAAATGGCTTTATATCCCAATTTAGAAGATCTAAGAGACCTTGCAATACGAGGACCACAATACAGTCATATAGAGATGATCTATTACCCAAGCTACAAATAATGGCTGGGCTCATCCCAATACGGGAAAAATACTAAAACTAAACTATTAGTAAATTCTGCTACAGCAGGTTTCTCAACTCCCTGTCGTGACCCAAACTGGTCACGATTTCAATGGACATATTCACTGCATGATCTTTTGAGAAGAATCTCAATTAATATACTAGAATTAGCTTCCAGCTATTGTTTTCATGCTATGAATATTTTTTGAGCTGATACCTGGTAAAATGATCTCTTCAGAGGTAGTAAGTGAATATTAGTGGTTTTAATAGAGCTGCAGGGATATAAGTAAGTGGCTAATTACCTCATGTTAGGGTCTTTACAACTGTGTATACTAGTCTAATCTGTGTCATATAATTTAGATTCAGACAGCACTATTCCCTAAAACCCATCTAGGAAAATTTATGCATATTGTACATAGCAGCTACACTTAATTGTAAAGAACTGATCAATTGACTTCTGTTGCCTTATGATGATTTTCAGTTCTGACAACGCAATCAATAAAATCCCAAAGAAATTCTGTTCAAAAAATCAAAACATCTGGCACTTTATGACTCAACCACCCAAACAGCTGAGGTCTACAAACTTCACTTATTCCACTTAGTTATCTGATTGTGGCTGCAATCCAGGAAAAATCTAAACACCTCCAGAACACAGAACCAATCATACTGGATTTTACTAAAAGTCTGCTTACCCTGTTCTAGACTGTGACAAGCCACATAGCAAAAACTTTTAGCTGTACATTATTCTCAGAAGCTTATGTACAGAACAGTCTTAACTATCCTAGATGTGTGTTGTTGTTTTTGCAGGTTTTTTATTCAGCTTACCAAAAAGATAACATCTATTCTTTGACTGTCTAGGAATCCCATGCAATCTACACTTAGTATGTACTAACTTCTTAATGAAGGAATTATAGCTGACTGGCTTTTCCAGTATTAACTTCTGGGCTGCAATGGTGCACCTGGAAGCCTGTTACAGGAGGAGTTAGTGATCCACATACTTGGTTCTCATAAACACAGATGCTTGGTGACCATTTACTAACAAGCTCCAAGGGAAAGTGGGGACTAGGAAGCCGTAGTCAACTTCTAACAGTTCATCCCTTCTGCTCCCCTGGTCCATGTGGAGTCACTCCCATGGGGAGTCTTTCAGAAACAACTCCAGTACGGGTCCTTCCCACAGGCTATAGTTCTTGAAGAACTGTGGGTTCTTTCCATGGGACACAGTCCTTCAGAATGCTACAGCATGGATGGCTGCCATGGGCCCCAGGTCCTGCTAGAAAAGCTGCTCCTTCATGGTCTCCTCTCCATTTGCCATAGATTCCTTTAGGGCACATCCACCTGCTCTGTCATAGGGGCTTCCATGTGCTCCAGTGTGGATATCTGCTCCAGCATGGATATCTGCTCCAGCGTGTCCCCTCCATGGGCTGCAGGGATAAACTGCTTCACCATGTGTCAGAGACCAGATTTGTATCTCACTGGATTGTTTGATTGATGGGTTGAATAAACCACGTTGCCTGTGTGTGTGTGTTGGGGGGCAGGGTGTGGCGAGAAGAGCTAGACCTAGGCCTAGGCCTGTAGCCAACGTGGCAGTGTCCATGAAGAGCACAAGGCAGGCAAACATGGCTGAGCTGTCAGTCAGTAAGGCTGCCTGGTGGCCCAACCACGCCACACCCCCTGGAGCCTCTAAGTGGCTGTGGCACCCCTCACTTTGGCTAGGGGGACAGTGAGTCAAAGGTCCTGCCTAGGGGGAGTGACCAGAGTCTATAAATAGACACACATGGTCTCCATCTTCCCTTGGCCTCTGCCCTTCGACCTGTCAACATTGACTGCCGGAGTGGTAAATAAGTCTCTCTCCTCTCTTTCTCTCTTTGTTCTTTCTTCTCTTAATCTCTGTTCCTTTACTCCTGTGGACACCTCAAATACCTATTTTCTGTATTTCACTTAATTTGGGGGTATTTCACTTAAATTGTATGGAGTTTGTGTTTGCTGGGTGTAACACAGGTTCTCAAATCCATACCAGTGCTTGCTAGTCTCAGTAATCTGTTGTAATGCTTTTGGGAAGTTGCATGTTGTTTCCATAAAATCCTTTTTGCCAAAATGCCTATTTTGTTACCAAATTAAAATAAATGTCTTAGAGAAAAATGTGTAGTTTTTCTCTGGACATGAATTCAAGATATCAAAGTACCAAAGACTTTGCAAGGGTTCATGTGGGTAAAATCTCTTGAAGTCTGAAATGAAAGTGTACAACTGGTAAAAGCGTGGAGCTTCTGGACCAGGGTGTAACACCAATGTCCTCTCCAAGGGCTGCAGGGGAATCTCCTCTCCGGCACCCCGAGCACCTTCTCCACCTTCTTCTTCATGGACTTCACTTGAGTGTCTGTAGGGCTGGTTCTCTTACATTTTTTCCTCACTCCTCCTTCCCACAGTGGTTTTTTCCCTTTCTTTAATACATTTTCAGTGAGGTGCCACCAGCTTGGCTGAGGGGTTCAGCTGTGCATGTTAGATGGAACAGTCTGGAGATGGCTGTGTCCAGCATGGGGCAGCCCTGTCTCTCCCCACAGAGGCTGCTCCCCTGCAGCCACCCACCATTAAGACCTTTCCATTTAAACCCAAGACATCCTCATTTTGAGTTTTCTTGTTATTCTGGAAGAGTACATCTGAAAGCAAAAGCAGGCAAGAAATGATGTTAAAAGCTGGTTTTTTTGTAGCACAGAAGCAATCCTCAGGCATTGATTTTTTTTTTTTTTTTAATAGCGCATTAGAAAGTAATTCAGATCCCTCTCCCTGAATCATAAAAAGTCTGATAAATTGCAAAAAAGTAGCATGTAAACTATATTTCATAGGCACAACTACAGAGCAATGATCCTTTACTTAAATTTTCATTAGAATTATTTTCCCGTTTCTTTGAGAATATAATTTTTTGCCTCACTTATCCCAACTGAATGCTAAGAAATCATTTGTTCAAAGTGTCTTTAGAGAAAAGGAGTAAGTTTCTACCTAAATTTAAAAAAAAATTTAAAAAATAAATTGTGCTTGAAACAGAAGCTTATTTAAACACACAGATTGCCATACATTGGAAGTAGGACTTGCCTATAGGCAAATTAAGTAGAATCGCATGATGAGTAGTGGAAGGAACAAAAAACAACAAGAGAAATATGCTGTAAATCATTTCATAATGGACCAGGTCAAGTTATAGTTATAAAAGCCGGAAGATTTATCTATCAGTTTGTTTCTAAGAAGAGAATAATAATGTCATTTGCTTAGATTATGCTGATAGGCTTGGACCATAATGCTATATTCCTAATCCTTAAAAGTGAATCTTATATGTTGCTAATACAGTATTAATAAACTACTTATCTAAAAAAGTTTTTAAAAAGAAATCAGAAATACAATCTTTTTATCAAAGAATTTGATGCAGTAATGATACACTTTACAGTGTGACATTCAAGACAATGAATTATGATAAGGACCTTTATCAGATATTCAGAGAAGCTGGCAAGTGCAGCAGAAATGATACACGGAGTACCATTGACACATTCTTGGCAGACAACAAATACTGATAGTACAGGAACTCAGAAGCTGAACCATTTCTTCCTAATAGGGAACTATTTCCTAATATAGGCACACAGTATAGGCATAGAGAACATGAAGAAACTTTCTTGTGTTAGCTTACAGAGGATTCCAAAACAAAGCTTTCTTGAAATTACCAGCCCTTTTCAGCTGGCTAATGCTTTGTCAATAAAGACAATACCCCCTAAAACCAGAATGTGATGAAGAATCGAGTAATTATATTTTGTTGATCTTAAAGAAGAACTGAACCCTTTTTCTCCTTTCTGAGTCTTGAAAGACAGAATTATTAGTGGTACGCTCATAAAACCCATGTATAATGAAGTCATCTGAAGACATAGCAACTCTTTCATGTATCATTTGACAAGTAAGTGAATTCAATTAGGATCAAAGATGCAACTAGCCATCAATAAATTGTTAGCATTTATCAGCCTTGGTTTTATACTCAATTAAAAAGCTAGAAGAGATGCTTATTTAATAAGCTGTTCTGAATATCCCACATCTTTATGCTTCACTAGACAAATTCAAGTTTGGTTTTGAATTACAGACTCTTTAAAAATGTGCCATCATAGCTAATACATTCCTTTACTAAAGATGAACCTTTTTTAAGATGGTAAGGTGGTCTGAGTTTGACTGTAAGGTGGTCCAAGTTTGATCTTACAGTAACCACATCTTTCAGCTGGACTTGCTGAATTTCATCTCCTAGACACTGGGTTTTGCTGCACTTTTGACACAATTAAAAGAAAGTTTAGATTTATATTGTATCTATGTTGCTTAATCTGCCTTTCACCTACTACTTCCAAGTAGTTTCTATGGTTCTTTTATTTATACTGTATTGACATTATTCTTGAACTGAGGGCATTAGAAACAGTCACAAGCTCCAGTGGCAGTGTCACTTGCAGTGAAAAAACAAGAGAAAATTCATTTTTTTCCCAGTAATGGATTGCTAAATAAATATATTTTATTACAATAATATGTTTTAAATTTGCATTTTAAAATATTTAATATGTTTTTCTATGTAATATCAAAGAGCAGTGCATGGTTGCAAAACAGATACATTCATTCAGAAAAAAATGCATGTTAATTAAACTGTCTTAAATTTATTTAATGTATATGTTGATTTTGTGTCATGTCTATAAAAAATTTTCAACGTGACCTTTGGCCACCAAGCCTGTTATATCATTAAAATAAATCCATGAAACAAAAATGCCCTTGAAAATATATTCTAAGTGGTTTTGTCATCAGTGAACTAAAATTTAATACAAGGTATTAGAGTGTAATTTGCTGTCAGCAAGCATAATTTCAATGATTTATATGTAATATAAAAAGTAAAATAAATATGAATAAAAAAACAAATTTAGAAGTTGAGAATTGTAGCACAGAAACTGATGCTAAGCACCTAGTAAGCTAATGTAATATGTCTGATAGTCCATAATGATAGGTTAGCACAATGCCTTTAATATGTATGTGTAAAAGTAATTTCTAGGCAATTTATCTTTGTGACTTCTGAAGTTTTACTTAGGTCTCAAAATTTTTTATCCTTTTTCCGAAGTCTGCAAAATTGGTTGGATTGTTTAAAGTTTATTATATGAAATGTTAACTGAAAATTGGGTTTGTTTCAAAATCACTTTCAATACAAAGGAAGGCTTTGTCTAAGAATTATCTAGAAATTCCAAGTGGATATTCTTATCCGCAAGTTTTGCTTCAAATATGTTGGAGAACTAAGTCAAGTATTTTAAAATTCAGTCTATAATTTTTTCTCTTAGATTTTTACTTATATGATATTTTAAGAGGAAAAAAAATCCCACCCAATTATTAATTTCAGTTCAAAGTTGTCTTGTTGGTTTTGTCGTTTTTTTTTTTTTCCCCTGACATCAAAAAATTGTATCTTTGGAGGAAATCAGAATCTTCTTAAAAACATTATTTTGGAGGGACAAACTATATTGAATGGCATCTCTCATACCCTGTTTTAAATAATATCAAAAAATCGATTTTTAATGAAGAAACATTAAGCATTCTTAAAAATTCAGATGTGTATCAAAGTATGCTAAATTGCTGAACACAAAAACCCCCGCCAGTTACTTTTGTAAAGCTCTGTCTGTCTTCTTAATTGGAATATCCATCTCTTCCCCTTTTGTTCATTTCACTGTGTTTTTCTATCTCATCTTTGACTTTCATTCACAGTTTTTCCATGCAGAAAAGAAACACAGTAATAGATCAGTTGTATCCGGGATGAATTGATATGGGAAGCTTCATACAATGTGATTACGGAAATACAGTTTTAAGATTTCAAGTGTTATCACAAGTGGCTCCTCCTGACAGTAAGATTTTAGGAAGCATGCAAGAAGATTATCTCTTCTATACTTTCTCAACATAGATATAATTTTTATTACAGACACTGTAAAGTAACACCATGAAAGAAATCTTGCCTGCTACTTGAAGGTATTAAACAATGCCTCCAAAAATGACTTTAGATATTGGTAAGTTCCAGGATCACATTACATCCCCTTTAAACTGAGGGTGTTCTCACATAGAATACCACTTGTTCATGGTCTTTTTCTCTCTCTTACATTTGTATATGTATGCATATGTGTAGACTTATGTCTACACATAGATATTACGCAAGCAAACATGCGAGCAAACTAAATCGAACTTCAGATTAAACACAAGACACTCAGGTCCTATGCCTAAGACCAAACATCAATTTGTATTTAAACTCAGGTAAAATATTTAATCATGATAAAGTATCTCCTGGTGATAGAGAGTGAATTAAGAGGAGAGGTATCACGGAGAACATAAGAACATGGTATCATGCCATGTTTGCCTTTACTATTGTGAGACGTGAAAACAAATCATTGCAAGTAACAGTGTTGACTTTAATATACCTTCTATTGATACAAGTCATATCAATAAAAATATTCCAAAATTGTTCACCTGCCTTTTATTAAGAGAGTTGGTAAAGAAATTCCAGGAGTTAAACAGAAGAATTACTGTTTTCTGCCTTCCTCAGCCTTCTTTTCAGCTTGCCTTACTGAGCGGGTAGAATTAATGAACAGCATGAGCATGATGACTGAGGGAAGCTAAGTAGCTGAGGAGGAGAAAACACATGACACAAGAAATCCTAGCACTCAGTACTAGTTGAAAAGAATAAAATGTAGCTCATAGTCCCAGTGGGAATCATGTTGGTTTTGTGGGTTTTTTGGTGTTTTTTGTTTGTTTGTTTGTTTTTTTTTAACAGCACAGTAGTGCTTCTATTTTGATACAGATCTGACTGTCAAAAAGTGATCTGACTGGGATCAAAACTCAAAAGCATGGTATACCAGCACTTCAGCGATCAGAGCCACAGTCAGTAGGATTTTGCTACCAGCTATTAGAGATGGTAAAATGGAGAGAAGCAAAGGAGGGAAAGCTGATCTTTCTCATGCTGAAATCAATAAGAGGTTTGCCACTGACTTCAAAAGAAGCAGCAGGGCAAAATACATAGCCAAGGAGAGAACACTCAGAGGAGTTATCTAGAAAGAAGAGGAAAGAAAAGAACAAAGCAAGATATTTAGGAAGTGAGGAAAATGCTTTGAGAAAAGGTAAAAATGCAAAAGGTTAGAAAATAGGGAGAAAAAGTCTGGAATTAGAAAAGTTTTCACAAATTCTAAAAGTACTTCCTTCTCATGTTTCAAATGCTATTTTGATCTCAGAAAATCAGGGGGGTTTATATCTGATTGTCACCCTAGAAGTGACAGTGAACAGACAATTCCTTAAGCCAATTTAACGAGTGACTTTATGTATACATGCACATGTGGGCACATATAAATGATATGAACCTTTGTGGCTTGCTCATTATTTTATAGATTTAAATTCAAGAAAAGAGTGAGTTCATTCTATGTTTGCTGAGGTCAGGCTGCAACCACATTTAGCACAAAGAGAATTTGTAGAAATTTAGAGAGATCTTGAGCTGCTTCCTCCAGTGCTCTCAGGCTGGAGGCTTTATTGCAGGTCTGTAGACTTGCTTGGTCTTTCTTCAATTGGTTTCCTAGCTTTCTTAAATGTCTTGCAACATGACTTGTGCTATGAAGTAATAAGCAAAATAAGTAAAAAGGAAAACAGAGTCTGTATCTATTTTGCAAAAATAATTTCATCTAGTTCAAAGCTTCTGTTATGTCTCTAATCTGAGTTTATTGTTTATATTACACTGTATATTAAATGGAAAAGTTTTCTCCAGAGAAAGATTTGGCACATATATTTTAGAATTGTGGCATTCTTTACTCTAGATTTTTTTCCTCTTCCTGGGAGGATTCTTACTCCTCCTTGACAGTCTAGCACTCCTTATTGACTCATTTAGAACAAACAAATGACTTTTAAGATTACAGTCAGGTGACTGTCTCCTTCTTAATGTTCAGTGCTGATTGTATACTAAAATTATATATAACCATAGAAAGCCCAGGTAAAGACTAAATCATTACAAATAAGACAATTCAAACTTGAGTGAGTTAATGATACAGGTTTTAAAATCCACATATTTAATTTCTGCAACTGGGAGAAAAAACCACAATGTAATAAAAATATGCATAAAATGACATATTGAAATATTTATAAATGAAGAAACTATTTATTCTTGATAAATGGGTTACATTAGTAAATGAAAATAAGATTATTAAAAGTTTTTGATTTGGTAAGTCCTTGTGCATCACCTAAGCAACCTTAATATTCAATAAGGATAGTGTGGGAAGATGGCTGGCAGTAAAAATTAAAAGAAACTGAGATGTTATATTCACATCCTAACAGAAGTTATAATGGTAAGGAAATTACAGGTGCAGCTGCTATTGCCTGGATGGAATGCAGCTGGCAGCGCCATGATGATTACCCACACAACCCCTGCTAAGAGGGAAGGAAAGGAGGGTGGAGTAGAGTGGAGACACTGTGGCCAGGCTCTGTGAAACTCCTTATAGGGAGAGGACCTAGATGGTACTTTACAGTTGATAAACCACATAGCAACTGTCACCCAAGGGAGACGGGAAATGTCCTGCTGCTGAGGCAACAACTGTGGCAAAATCTCTCTCCTCAGATGGACTTGGTTCATTAAAGCCTAATTGTAATATTAATGCACATCTCCATCCAAAAGTTACCCACCTCCAAGGTACGACCATCCTCCACCGGGCACGTGCTCTATATTTCTTTGACTATGTGTAAAGGTGAAGCAAGTGAATTTTACACCAATCATTAAAAAAACTACATATGAGTAAAGTCAATCAAGCTCCACTTAAACATAAAGAAATAGTATAAAAGTAAGTCAAGAATGGGAGAAAAGTGAAGGAAGAACTCCATTGTAACTGCTGGGATCAATAGATGGGCTGTACCTGCCTTCTCCGTCACAGGGACGCTTGTTGGGGAGCAACTGTACTCTGAGTGCACTGAATACTTTTACTGGGAGTAGAGCTTGTCTGTGTGGTGCTTTAAATATGTTTTTGCAGCAATCCTCCAACAATTTTATATTAATAAAGAGTATTATTCCATAAACGGTTAGTGTGAGTCCTTTACAGGTGCTGGCAATTGCCAGCAGCAGGTAATCACTCCGATAAAGTGGAAAGACCCACTGAGGGGTCTCCCTTATTCTCTTGACTTTGCTCTCTGAAAAGGGCAGTTGAATGGCCCTCTAATCCAGCAGGAATGTTCACTGAAGGGTCCCCAGCACGGTATGCTGACAGACTGGTCGGGCAAAAGAGTCTCAGCTTTCCTGAGACACTGACAGACAAATCAAATACTAAGGGTCGAGGAAACCTCCCCTTTTCACATGACAGATAGTATTCCATTGAAAAAATAAATATGTGAATGTGTAGTTTTGTATGTGTGTGTATTGTTTTCTTTCCTTTGTGCAATATTTATTATCTGAATAATAAGATAAGCTGGCTCTGAAGAAACTCATCATAAAGTGTCAACACACCAGGTAACAAATCAATGGTTGGTTAAATGATTGTGCTCTTTGGAGGAAAATATATTTCAGTTTGGGGCCCTAAATTCATTATGCCTCAGTGCATACTGAGTGAAAAACACTATCTCTTGTCACTAATGTGTTTATGAAAGGGTCTTGTCTTGAACACCAGAGAGTCAGTTTTGCTTGCTTCCTATTTTACGTTTTCTTTGATGAATTGTCTGACAGTAAAAGGTAATGCACACAGCAGCTTTCAAAGACTTCTAATTGATTTTAATATTTAAGTAATTTTTTTAACAGGAACAAGCTTAACTATATTTTATAGCTTTTATAAATTACTGGAATACCTCAGTGAGAAATTTAGATTCAATAAAAAGTAAATTTAAAAAAATTCTTCATACTTCGTAGTTTCCAAGAACGGATTTTAATTATTTAGTTTTTTCATAGTGTGATCTACATCTGAAATTTTCAAGCCTTTCTGAGTTTTTCTGTTTCTTTTATTTTTATTCATTGATTAGTTCTTCATAAAGGACGAAAAGGAGAAAAGAGAATTCTAATTTAAACCACTCAGTATAAAAACAAGCAAACAAACCCAGTTCCATTCTCAGCAGATTTTTAGAGTACCATAAACCTGTTTTATTGGTCCTCTCTAATAGTATGACAAAGAAGTATCATGAGAGAAGTTTTTCATCTATAGAAATTTTATTGCCAGATTATGTGTTAGCCCTTCAGGAATACCAAACTGTCTTTAAAGTCATAATGAAATATGAAACATTATATAACTGGTAATAGAAATAAATTTCTGGCTTTTTTTGTCATACATCAAGGTGATACTCTGCTCCACATTTTTGTCTGTGTATCTGCCTAATCACAATGGGAACAATGTAAAGCTTTTTTGGGGTAGTATTAAGGTAAATACAGCCCTTAAGGGTGGAGGTTGTCTCCCCTGTACAGGATATAGATAAATAAATAGAACTGGGAGGAACTATGATTGTTCTGTGTCCCTAAGGCAGGCACTAGTTCTTTTGAAGCAGGGTAGTTCATTTCCAATTACTTTCCCACAGATGTTGTAGCTTGGGGTAGTCATCTGACACTCATTAGTGCTAACTAAAAAAATTTTGTTAACTTACCTATCCTGTTCACATTGCTAAAACTTTTTTATGGTCAAGAAGGAGAATGCAGGCACATTCTTCAGTGAATGATTAAGCAAACAAGTAATCCAGAGTATATATTACTCGTGAAGTTACTGAACTTACTTCATGTAACTTAAATAAATTACTAATATTTTTTCTTATTCAGTTCAACCCATAATCCAAATGCTGACAGGCATGAGCTTGTGCTGCTATTAGCTGGGTTTCGAGTTACTAGTAAAATAATTAATTGTCAGAAGAAGAGCATTACTAGACTGTCAGTGCAAGTAATTTCCTCTTTTGGGGCAAGATTATCAAAGAGAACCTTGTTTTCCCTGGACATATATTTGAATTGAAATATATATATTAATTTTAGGTGAGGAAACATTTATATTGCTTTTCCTTTCTAATTTACTAGAAATACTTGTCTCCTCAGCTCACAAAATACTACTACTACTACTAAAACTATTTCACCTCAGTGAGATTATTTTAGGGATGCATGTAGCTATCCACTAGTGAACTGTAATGTTTAGGATGTTCTTATACAGCTTTTAGGTAGTCTTCATTAAATAACTCTAATTATAATTTCTTATGTCACAGAGTATATCTTTGCAGAAATGAATTTTGTGTTAACATAAAGCCTCTCTACCCTATACCTTATCTCTAGATATATTTATGGTGTTTTTTTCTGTTTGTTAGGTGTAATGTTGTCATTATTACCAACTCCTGATCCCTGTTTGCTTGAATTTTGACTTAGTTTTATTTCTTTCCTCTTTAAGTGAATAACAAACCAGAATTGAGATGTGTTACTATTTTGACAATCTTTGGTCTGGGAGCTGCAATGACCTGATAAGACTATCACATAGATTAAAGAAAGGGAAAGTTGTCCTTAGACCAACAATAAAAGAAAAATAATTTTTAGAGATTGACTTATTTTTGCTTTTTTTAAAAAATAATTTAAGAAACTTAAATAATTTTTTTTTAAAAAATAATGTCTGACTAATTTTGAAGATATAAGTGTTTCATACTTGTCTCCTTAAAAAACTATTTTTATAATTTCAGCTGAGTCCCTAGAGAATTCATTCAATAAGAGTTTTTCAGGACAGAATACAGAATATTTCTCTCAATTTCTGCTCCTGACAGCTACAGGTAAGAATATCACGAGGTAGAGTGATGAGATCTTGTGCATTCAGAGCACTTCCTGGTAAAGCCAAGTAGGATGTGGGGGGAAAATACATCACTGTAAGTTAATGAAAAAAGTTCTGAACCTCAAGTGCTGAACAGGTAGATTTTCATGATGGCAGTCTCCAAGTAGGGAGAGCAGATAAAATCATGAAATCCAGGGTGAGGGCCAAGGAACCTAGCAATCAAAAGAAAATACAGGAGAGCAGGACTTGAGCTGGCTGGTAAGACACAGAGTTCCTCTCTTATTTGAGGACTCTTTGGACAGATCAACCATATTTTAACATCTTTAAAACTAAAACCCTGTTAACTTAAATGAAAACATGAATAGCTACAAAAGTGACAAAAGTACAGTTGCAACTCCACATGAAGTTGCATTCCCACACAATGTAACAGTCTTATTTTTGATGTTTGAAACACTGAAGAGGGTTATGCCCTTTTTGTAGGGTATGCGGCAGTAAAGAGTGGAGATATTCAGCCATATAGAGGCTGATATCCTCTGGGTTTTTTTTCAAAACATCACTTATTCTAACCTCATAGGACGCTGGATAAAACCAGTTTTCTTCAGCAGAACATTATAGCCACAGCAGGCAAAGACAGAGGAAGCAGGGCTAAATGGAGTTAAAGTTTTTCCTAATCCTCTCAGTTGTACTACGTCTGATGATGGTAAGAACAGAGGATTCAACTTCATGTTTCTTAAGCTTTGAGTTTTAGAAGAAGAGAGTTACGTTAACAAGGAGGTATCCCCATGAGCAAAGAGAGCATCTTGTCACTGAAGCATCTATAAAGGTAGAGTTCTACCATTGTACAATGCTGTACAATGTAACGTCCAGTTCATCTGTTGCAAATTCATTATTTATAACAGTGCAGGTCTCTTTGCAGACTAATGACAGTTTCATGTTGAGATATGCATTTATGCATTTACAGTATTATTAGACTGTCTTCAGACTCCACACCTGAATATTAAGGGCTGGCTTGCCCACAAGTATGCTTATCACAGAGAGATTGGTAGATGCAGTCAACCAGACATTGCCTTAGAGTTTTTGATTTTTTAATTTTCTGTAGATTTTAGAAGTAGTTGTGTAGTGAATGTAGATTTTAATGTTGCTGTATTATATCCCTTACACTTAACATAGTATTTACACATAGCCAACTCTGTTGCCCCATTGCATATCAATCCCTCTAAATTCCGTTATCATGTTTAGTCTCCTGTTCAAGGTAGAATTGTAGGAAAACATCCTAAGGCCTGGACCAGATGTCACACAAACACAGCAACCTTCAAGCCCAGAACTTTGGAGGAACTCCAAGGACTGTACGTGTTGCGAAGAAGAGGAAGATGATGAAAGAGGGGTCCTAAACTCCCCCAGACTCAATTCCCGAGGGGATGTGCCGAGGGGAGGAACGGGGCAGAACCGGGGGGTGGATGAACGGGGATTGGGTGAAAATCATTATAAATCATAGAACCACTGTCTAGAGGCGCGTGCGTAGTCTGTATTCCTCTAGGCCTAAGGACTCGTTAAAGGACCAACTGTCTTTATCTTATCTCCTATACTAAACTGGCCTGGAGATTTTTTCTCCGCTGTCTTTTAGGCAACAGTTTGGTAGCCCAAAAGGTGGAAACAGCAGGACCTGTGGCTCCTCGAGATTGGAAAATTTCATCCTGCAGGAAATTCTTCTTCGGACAGCATATTTTGGAGAATTCCCGTACTGATCTTGGGAAGCCCAGCTCCTCAGAACCACACACAGAGGTAAGATAAAGGAGCAGCTCCTTCAGGTAATTTTGTTAGCAGCTGCAAAGGGGGGTTTTCCCCAGAAATAGAGAATACAGTGGGACTGGGAAGGGAAACCTAGACTTGGGCCCAATAATTGCAAGAGTCAGTGTTTTCCCAGTCTGGGGGAGAAGAGTGTTTCACCTGGATGGGCAAGTTGACTTGCCCGGGACATTAAAGAGGGTGCGGGTGGAGCCCCCCGGCAAGGCTCCGGTAAAGGCAGGGCAGGGGCAG